>PVJO010005814.1:0-94805 GCA_004026905.1 Hystrix cristata | reverse complement strand
GAGGAGAGATACTGCGAGTTGGACTGGTATATTTAAGAGTCTCAAAAATTCTCCTGAAGGTCGGGTATGTAGCTTAGTGGTAGAGAACCTGCTTAGCACACAAGAGGATCCGGGATCCATGCCCGGCACCACTGGAACAGAAACAAAAAACCTCCTGAAATACTGTTTTTTAAAGTGTCCCTCTTGCCCTGTTTTGCTGGGAAAATATATATATTTTCCCCCCTTTTTAATTTGTTAGACTCTCATCTGAAATTTCAAACTCCGTGAAGGAAGGGATCCTGTCTCCTTGAGGTATGTACCTCCACTTCTGGGTGAAGACATACATTAATACCATAATTTGCCATGGACGGTGCCGCTCGATGCCTTCCCGGGCATTTCTATCATACCTACACTGTGTTGCTCCTCGCCTGAGATCTGGCATCAGAGGGAGGAAGTTGAGGAGCTGGGGGTCCTCTGTCCTGAGCACCGCAGAGCGAGTGGCATGGCTGACACCCATACCCAGCCACCCCTCATCTGCCACAGGTCAGGGAGTGATGAGCACTCCTTCCGGTGCTGTGAGGCTGGGCTGAGATGAGGTCCCCTCCCAAACTCCAGGCACCCACTGGAATACAAGCTGGTGGGGCCACATCCACCACCTTCTCTCTGCCAGCCAAACTTCAAGTTGTGGTCGGCCTGGGAGTTTTAATGACAACTATGAAAGTGATCTTGGGTTTATTTTGGTGTCTTTCCAAAGCAAGAAGGAAAAGTAATTTTATTTTTATAAAGAGGAGAGATGCTCAGAATTCCATTGCCAGCTGTACCTTTGTTTCGTCCTTTCTCCGGTTTCTTGATTACCTTGACTTCCCAAGTCGTCGTAAGTGTGCCGCTCCTAACAAAGGGTAGTTTATATCTTCTTACAAGCCAAATGGAGGGTGAGGAAGGAAGGGAGGCAGGGTTCGGGAGGAATTGCAAGCTCTGCTGGTGAAGGAGCTGCCCTGGGTGTAGGTAGAGAACTTCCCCTGGATGCGGCGTGTTAGAGAGCACTTGTGAATTGACCGCGGTCAGAAGGGTGTCTTGGGTCACTCAGTGAGGAAAGGACACCCTGGCTCCCCACTCTGTGACCCTGGGCCAGCTACTTAATGTCATGGAGTCTCCGTTCCCTGGTCTGTAAAATGAGGCAGGGATGTCTTGGGGAGAATTGAACTGCACGAAATATCACATGTCAGTCAGTGTTGTGCAAGTGACAAATGCACTTCAGACAAGCTTGAGCAAGAAAGGGGATTTCTTGGAAGAGGGCTGCGGTCTCTCCTAGACTCCACTGAAAGGGTTATCCTGGGGCACAGGGAGGGCAGGAATGAGGGCTAGCTCTTGACAGTGTGTGTTGGGTTGGTCTGCTCTCTCTGAGGGGTACTAGAGATTGAACACAGGGCTTTGTGCATGCTAAGCAAGCTACATCCCCACACCTTTTCATTTCTCATTGCAAGACACAGTCTTGCTAAGTTGCTCAGGCTGGCCTCCAACTTGTGATCCTCCTGCCTCAGCCTAAGTAACTGGCATTCAGGTGTGTATCACTGTGCCCAGTGTTTAATTATCTTTTAAAGACCCCCCCATCTCCAAATATGGTTACATGCTGAGATTTGGCAGGGAGGACTTCAACATATGAACGTTTTGTGGTGCACAGTGAAGCCCGTAACAATGCCGTCTGACAAAGATTCTTGTTGGAAAGACGTTCCCAAAGGTGTCCACTCTAGTAGTGTCCCCAGCCCAGCGACAGAGACATAGTAGCCTTTTAAGAAAATGCCAGTCTTTTCTTCTTCTTCCCTCTGCAAAACACTAGCTTGCTAGGTGAAAGAACTCATCCTCCTGAAAGGGAGATGGTGTCTGGAGCCAGGGAACAATCCCAAGCTATCGAAGGATGCAGAGTGTGGGCTCAGGAGTTTGGGGTTCTTGGCCTGGGTGGTGCCACCGCTTACCAAGTGGCTAAGCAATGGCACCTTTTGAGCAGTTTCTCACGTGCGAAATGGGTGAGCAGGGAGAAGGGAGTGGGCCCACAGACCCCACGATTGTGAGCCTTGTGTGGATTAAGGGTGGAGTGCAAAAGCCAGGGTAGGTAATCGGCCTTGGCCAGAGTTACGGGGAAGGTTCTGTGTTTGTGGAGAATGGAGTGTTTGCCGCTTCCTGAATGGGTCTGTGAGGACTCTACTGACAAAGAGGAGTCAGAGTAAGAGCCAAAGACAGAGAGAAGGAAGTTCTTCTCAATTCCAAGTCCTGGAAGGAGTGTTTCTCAAGGGCACAAGGACTCTGCCCTTGGCTCACTATGTATGAGAATGAATTCTGAGGCTTTTACTTCATACAAGGGGTGATCAAAATGTACAGTGAATATTTAAATAAATGTATTACAGTAAAAGACACCTTGCCATTAGTCCCTCCCTGAAGTTCCCCCCCTCACGTTGAACACACTTTTCCCATTGTTATCGCCACTTTCCGAACTGGAAATCCTACTCATGTCATCACAAGGTGTGATCAAAAATACGGTGAATGATGCTGCCCTGCAACATCCAATGTAAAGGCAGGTAGTAAAAACAACGCTGTGTCCTCATCCACCATATTCACTGCTTCTGGCATTGTGTGACCTCCAGCTCTTCCCCCAAATGAAAATGACTGTGAAAGGGAAATATCTTGAATCTATTCAGGACATTGAGGCAGCCATGAGAGTGCAACCAAAAGACACAAAATCGTACTTCCAAAACTGCTTCAGAAAGTGGCAAGAATGATGGGATAAGTGTGTTTAAAGTGAGGGGGAGGATTTTGAGGGAGATAAGTGATGATATGTCTTTTACTATAATATTTTTGAAATTTAAACACCTGCCATGTTTTTTGATCACACATTGTGTACAGAGCCTCTTATTACAGCGTGAAAGGCTCAGTAAATCACGCCATCTCCTCTTGGCCAGAATCCTAAACAAAATGAATGGTAAACCCAAAAGGAAGAAGTCCATGCCTCAAGGGCCCAGCAATGAGTTCCTAATGGGAACTGCAGAACTGGACACAAGCTTGTAAGCCCAACAGTGGAAAGGAGCAACCCACATGGCTTGGTCTCAGATTCAGGTCTGGTTAGATCCAGAAGACAAGTGTGGGGACAGGGACCAAGCTATGTGGGCCCAGTTGCTCATCCCAACAAATAGCAAGGGTGGCTGCTATGGTTGGGTTGTGGCTGTTCCTGAAAGGTTCACGTGCTGAGGGCTTGGAGCCTGGAGTGGTGATGTTAAGAGGTGGTGGAACTGACTCCCTGTTTAATGGCTTCACAAAAGCCAGGCGGAGTCCTTACCATGAGTTTGTTGACCAACTTGGGCCTCTGTGCCATTAACGCCCCTCCCCGCCTGTCCATTATGTAATGTCAGGAATCTGTGAGTAGAATAGCCCAAGGAAATAATGACCTTTGTTCCTGAAGTTTGCAGAAGTGTTAGGTTCTCATGCCTAAGTGTTAGGTTCAGTTGTATGTTGTTTGACCCATGAGAAGATTTTCACCAATCTACAATCTGCATCTTCCATAGAAACCACCCCTAAGTCAGCTTGCCAGTATGAGGGCTCTTCATGAGTGCATGAGAATCATTGCCATCATCCTGTCGGCTAGATTATCATAATAAAGTTCCTTCTCTACCATCACCTTGTCTCTCAACTGATTGTAGCAGTGTGAGCCTCTGGGCAATAGCAGACACTTTAAGAAGTCTGGCCTTGTGAGAGGTCATCAGATTGCTGGGACATCATGATCTTGGAAGGGCTCTGGGCTGGTCATAGAATGAGGTAGTTGCCATGAGAATCTGCTGTAAGAAGTGTGAACCTGATCCCTGAATCCTGCTGGCTTCCTGTCTCCCCATGGGATCCCTTCTGCACATGATCCACTCCCCTTGGGAGGCTTCTCTTCAGGAGGTCCTCACCAGAGCTGAGAAAAAGCTGTGCTGTGCTCTTGGACTCCCAGAACTGTGAACTAATTAGGCTTCCTTGAGAAAAGGGAAAAAAAAAACTTTTCCAGCCTCAGGCATCTCATTATAGCAATGGGAAACAGCAGTATAGTGGCTGAGGGGCAACAGAAACCCAAGTGTTAGGCTCACACATGTCCTGCCCTGTGAAAGGCAAGGCCAGGAGTAGGAGAAAAGCCCTTCCCTGTAATGCTGCTGTTTTCTTCAAAACCGCCCACCCAGACTATTCATGTGCGAGAAATCTTTCCTAAAGGCTTGCATGACAGGTAGGGCAGAAGGGGAGGAGGTTCACACTGCCAGACACCAATGGCCTAATTCGGGTGCTTCACCATTAGCCATGCTGTCTCCGGCTGTTCTTTGGCTTGCATGCTGCCAGGGGTCTTCCCTGGCTGCCTCCTTCCCAGCCAAGCTTTCTCTTGTGCGCTTGAGCTTCTCCTCCTTTCAGGCTTTCTCTCCAGTAAGTCCTCTTAGGATCTGCAGACAGGACTTCAAATCTGCATCCCTCCACTGGACATCCGGGGACATTAGCTGGCTCTGCTTAACGCATGATCATCCATCTCCTTTGGGCTTCACCCTCGGGCATTTCAGTGGAGCCCTCCAGGACTTGGACATTTCAACACTTTCATCCTGTTTCCTCTGTGTAGGCTGAAGGAACGATTCGGATGTTTATCTTCACACTGTGACACATAGGTCACTTCCCTTAGAAGATGTCTGGGTGTTCAGTAGCATGGTTTTCATTTATAGTAAAGACGGTACCATAGGGCAATAAATGGTCTCCTAAACATTTCATGGGGTCATGAAATTAATAGTGTGAACCTTCCCAGCTGGGTCAATCATCAGTTAGTTGGTTAAGATTTTATTTTTGAGAATGTTGTGCATTATGGAGCTAAATTGATTCCTTTACCAAATGAAATCCAGATTTTGACTGCACATAATTGCTGAATAACCCATTCTTTTCCCAGTCATTTTGATTGGCCTAGACTAGTTATGTACGTTGCTGTGTTTTTGGACTATCATTGTATGTCACTGGATGTATTTGTCACTGAACAAATAACACACTTTTAAAATTACGGTAACTCTATGGTATATGTTTGATAACTCTAGAGAAAATCCTACCATTGTGCCCTTTCCAAAACTGCTTGGCTTTATGGATAAGGTTTTACTTCCTATTGAGTTTTTGTCTAAGAAATTGGTTTTCTTTTTTTTCTTTTTTTTTCTTTTTTTGTGCTAGGGATCAAACTCAGGGCCTTGTACTTACTAGGCAAGTACTCTAACCACTGAGTTAAGTCCCCAGCCAAAAATCAGTTTTCTTGAGGCATAATTTACACACAATAAAATTAATAAAACATGTAGTTAGTATACAATTTAGTATTTTGTTTGTTTTTTTGACACAGTACTATGCTATACAGTACTGGCCTTGAACCCACTGTGTAGCCCATCCTGGCCTCTGTGGTGATCCTTCTGCCTCAGTCTCTCTAGTGCTGGCATTACAGGCATGCACCACCACACCCAGCTCTGCACATCTGAAAACTTTTTGCCTAACCCTCCATCACAAAGATTTTCATCCACGTTGTCTTTACGTTTTTCATATAGGTTTATGATCTGTTTAAATTGTTTTGTACAAAGTATGAGGTTTATGCTGAAGTTTATTGTTTATCATTGCTTACAGATTTCCACTTTCTCCAGCACCATTGTTGAAAAGCCACTCTTCTTCCACTGAACTGCTTCTCCATGTTTGTTGGGGATTCATGTGGGGCCACTTCTAGATTCTGTATTTTGTTCTGCCAAAGCCACACGGTCCTGTGGAGATAAACAAGTAACCCGCCCATTTGTGAGGATGCAGCTCATGCTTTAATCAAAAAAGTGTCTTGAAACATTAGCAGGCCAAACTGGCCTCCCTGGCTTTGGGTCCTTGCTCTTTCTGTACGTCTACTGTGGCCCTGCAGTGCTGTGAGCTTCCAGAAGGCAGGCGTGTTGAGTTCCTTCACATGGCCTAGCATGTGACCTGCCACATAGCAGGTGATCATTAGTATTTGTTGGCTAAAGTGACAAGTGCTTCACTGGCTGAATCTGCCTATATTCAAGATGATAGACAAGAGGTCACAATCAGGAGGAGGCTCTTTGCAAACACAGTGACTATTTCACAAATAAGGAGTGGAGACATTTGACTCTTGTGGTGGTGAGATACTTTTTTTTTCTTTTTAAATTTTTTATTTTTACCAAGAACATGTATTGGTATATTGTATACATAATGATCATAATCAACATGGTTATTTTGTATATGAACATGATATATCTTGGTTTTTCTTCCTCTTCCCCTCCCCTTCCTTCCATTCCCCCCTTCCCTATTTGCAGCAGGTTTATTTACATTTTTCCATTTTTTTCCCTTTCATCTTTTTTTCTTTTAACCTTCCTTCTTTTTCCCCCTTTTCCCTATCTAGTTCTCCCCTCTTTTGAATACTATCTTTTTTCTTACATAATATCTATTATACCCCTTTGTCCTTATTTAAACTTACAGTTTCTCATATCAGAGAAACAATTCGATGTGTACTCATGAGTGTCTGATTTATTTCACTTAATAGTATGTTCTCAAGGAACATCCATTTACACAAATGTCTCTAGTTTGTCCTTTTTTATGGCAGAGTAGTACTCCATTGTGTAGAAAAACCACATCTTCTTTAGCCATTCATTAGTTGTTGGGCATTTAGGTTATTTCTAAGACTTAGCTATTACAGATTGTGTTGCTATGAACATGGTTGTGTATACATTGCTGTGGTATGATGATTTTAATTCTTCTGGGAAGATACCAAGCAGAGGAATAGCTGGGTCAAATGGAACCTCTAGCTGTAGTTTTCTGAGGAATCTCCACACTGATTTCCACAGTGGTTGGACCAGTCTACATTCCCACCAACAGTGGAGGAGGGTGCCTTTTTCCCCACAGCCCCGCCATCACTTGTTATTGGTTGATTTCTTGATAATAGCTGTTCTTTCCGGAGTGAGATGGTATCTTAGTGTTGTTTTGATCTGTATCTCTTGAATGACCAATGATGTTGAACACTTTTTCATATATTTATTTGCTGTTCTTATTTCTTCGTCTGAGAAATGTTTATTCTTTTCAGATGCCCATTTTTGGATAGGGTCTTTAAATTTGGGGGGTTTGATTTTTTTGAGTTCTTTATATATTCTAGCTTTTAGACCTTTGTCTGAGGGACAACTGGCAAAAATTTTTCCCAGTCTGTGGTTTTCCGCCCCACTCTAGTAGTAATTTCTTTGGCTGTGCAAAAGCCTCTTAATAGGATGTAGTCCCAAGCATTGATTCTTTGTATTGTTTCCCGTGCAGTCTGGGTTCTGTTCATAAATTTTTTTTCTGACTCCTATGTCTTTGAGAGTTCTTCCTATTTTATTCTCCAGTAGATTTAGTGTTTCTGTTTTAATGTTTAGATCCTTGATCCATTTTGATTTTAGCTTAGTACATGGTGAGAGACATATATCTAGTTTTAGTTTTCAGCATGTGGTAAGCCAATTTTTCCAGCACTATTTATTAAAGAGGCTATCTTTCTTCCAGTAAGGATGTTTGGCTCCTTCGTTGAAAATGAGGTACTTGAGTATGTTTGGAGTTATTTCTGCATTTTCTAGCCTGTTCCATTGGTCCTCGGGTCTGTCTTTGTGCCGATACCATGCTGTTTTTATCACAGAAGCTTTATGGTATAATTTCAAGTCAGGGACTGTGATGCCCCCGGCCTTATTCCTGTTGCTCAGAATTGATTTTGCTATTCTTGGTCTCTTCTGGTTGCAGATAAATTTCATAATTGTCTTTTCTAATTCTGTGAAGTATGTTATTGGTATTTTGACTGGAATTGCATTAAATCTGTATAGTAATTTAGGAAGTATGGCCATTTTCACTATGTTGGTTCTTCCTATCCATGAACATGGGATATCTTTCCACTATCTGAAATCCCTTTCAATTTCCTTTTTTAGAGTACTGTAGTTTTCAATGAAAAGATCTTTTACTTGTGTTGTTAGATAGACTCCTAAGTATTTCATTTTCTTGGATGCAATTGTGAAAGGACTATCTTCTGTTATTTCTTTCTCAGTGAGTTCGTTATTGGCGTATAGGAATGCTATTGACTTTTGAGTGTTGACTTTGTATCCAGCTACACAACTGAATTTAGTTATTAAATCTAGAAGTTTTTTTGGTAGAATTCTTGAGGTCTTCTATGTAGAGTATCATGTCATCTGCAAATAATGATAGTTTAACTTCTTCCTTTCCTATCTTTATCCCTTTTATTTCTTTCTCTTGCCTGATTGCTCTGGCTATTGTTTCTAGAACTATATTAAATAATAGTGGTGATAGTGGACAGCCTTGTCTTGTTGCAGATTCTAGTGTGAAAGCTTCAAGTTTCTGTCCATTTAGTGTGATGTTGGCCATTGGTTTGTCATAGATGGCTTTTATCAGATTTAGATATAGACTGTCTATTCCTAATTTCTCTAGAGTTTTTATCATGAATGTGTGTTGGATTTTGTCAAATGCTTTTTCTGCATCTATTGAGATCATCATGTGATATTTGTCTTTGAATCTGTTGATATGGTGTTTTACATGCATTGATTTGTGTATGTTGAACCATCCCTGCATCCCTGGGATGAATCCTACTTGGTCGTAGTGTATAATCTTGATAATCTGTTGCATTCTGTTTGCTAGTATCTTATTGAAAATTTTTGCATCTATGTTCATTAGGGAAATTGGTCTGTAGTTCTCTTTTTTGGTGGGATCTTTTTCTGGTTTTAGAATCAGGGTAATGCTTGCTTCTAGGAATGATTTTGGAAGTACTGCTTCCTTTTCAATTTTATTAAAGAGTTTGTGGCTCAAGCCTGGGTCCGAAGATGGAGCCCGGGGGTGTCTTCCCTGGAAGGGGGCAGAGCCAGTGCAGATTGGCTCCCGGGAGTGTCCTGACCTGCTGGCTCAAGCCTGGGTCCCTATTTTTCTTTTTATTTTCCTTTTTAGTATGGTAAAATTCAGATGAAGAAAATATACTTCTTGGGTGTGACTTTTTTTTGGCAGGGGTTGCTGGGGATCGAACTCAGGGCCTTGCATTTGGTAAGCAAGTGCTCTACTGCTTGAGCAAGATTCCCAACCTCTGGGCTATGACTTTTTTTCCCTCAATCAAAATGTAATAATTATGTTAAGTATCATGGGAAAATATATTTTTACACCTAAGATTGCCTGTTTTATCCAATAAAAGAATGCTAAGGCTAAAACTGGCCTTGCCTCCATGTCCAGGTATCCTTGAAAAGGGACAGGCCGTTGAAGTGTTATCATCCTTACCCTCAAGTGTGGTCTGGCTTGGGAACCTTGGCCAATCCAAGGCTGTTTCTTGCTGCTCTAAGTAGTCTTTCCAGTGAGGAATTAATTGTAAAGAGATCAACCTAGCAGAATTTCTTTGAGCTTTGTGTAGGACATAGAAATAGCTTGATAAAGTGATTTTTATATTGGTGGTCTTTATAGTAAATTTTTTTACGTGCTGGGGATCAAAACTAGGGCCTTGGGCATGCTAAGCATCCCACTACCACTGAACCACACCCTTAGCTCCGTGGTAAAACTTTACCTGTAAAGCCACTGAGCTGTGGGGATTTGACATGTGTGTCTCTCATTACCCCCACGAGGAGGAAAATGAAAGAAATGCATCCTGAGAACCCTCAGTTCCTTCTCTCATGCTCAGTTTCTCACATTTCTGCTTCAGACAGTCTGGTCTTGTAGACAGGCGACAATACTGGAAATGTTGGCTCCAACTCTAAATTCTCAGGGACTCCACGTTCTTTCCTTTTGAAGAAAGGGAAATACAGTAATGCATTGCTGAATGTCAGAAATATGTTCTCAGAAATGTGTTGTTAGACAAGTGCACGTTTTGTGAACATCAGAGAATGCACTTACACAAACTAAGATGGCTATGATGTAAGTAGGTGCTATAACCTTTTGGGATCACCATCATAATTGTGGCCCATCATTGATATAAATGTCATTACACAGCACGTGACTGCACTCGGGAGGTAGCATCCCACCATAGAGCATCTTCACTGATGCAGAATTGTAAGTGAATGATTATTGTTAAGTTGCTACTTGGTGTCTCATCTGTGATGGCCAGCACTCCCACCTTCTTGGAATTTCTGACTCCCAACCAGACACTTTGCCTCATCAAACAAAGTGGAACTCCGCTGGAATTTTGCTTGGCTATTAATTGTGTTTTCTTTGGATGGGGAAGAATTTGAAGTTCTACTTTCTAAATAACCAAACGATTTACCTCGATCTGAAAGTGAACAGTTACATGTTTACTTTTCACAGCATATGAAAGTTATGAAAAGGTAAGTACCATCAACGTTGACTTTGAAAAAAATATAAATATCAAGTCACTTGGCCTTTCAAAAAACATCCAAAGCCAAATACAATCTTAACATTTAAATGTGGCTTTGAGAAGTAAGATCACATTTTAGCAACTTGACAGGCCTCAGTTTCAGCTCCTTTCTTTAAAGAAAAACTTCTAAATACTTAACCAGCATCTGTCAAATCCCTTAGAGGTGAACCATGCATGAGACTTCCTGTATTATGGAGTTTCTAGTGGCTGCTAGAAAAACAAACTGTAAATAACTGAATCCAGGGACGAGGGATGTAAATATACTTTGCTGTGATAGTTCACTGGGAAGTGACTGCTGGGTAAATTTTCTTGAGTATGCAAGTGAAAAAGACAACAAAACCCAAACAAACTTTTCAGGCCTTGATGTTTGTGGCAGTTTCTTCCATACAGATATGTTTGCAGCCAACAGTTGTTGTGTCTTCAAGTCTTATTTAATTCTGGCAATACTCTGGTCATCGTCATACAGATGGAGAAACCAAAGCTGGCTGTATCCCTTGATTTTGCCTGAGGTCACCGTCTTATCCACTTTGGCTGCTCTAACTAGGTGGCTTGTAAAACAGCAGAAATTTATTTCTCATGGTTTTGGAGGCCTAGAAGTACAAGCTCAGGTCCTGGTGGATTTGGGGTCTGGGGGGGACCCGCTTCCTGGTTCCTAGGGGGCACCTTCTTGCTGTGTGCTCACATTGTGGAAGGGATGAACTCTGCGTTTTCGGCCCCTTACAAGGATGCTAATGCGTTCGTGAAGGCTCTACTCTCATGACCTAATCATTTCCCCAAATCCAAACCTCCGCATTCCATCACACTGGGGATTAAGGTTCAACCTATGAATTTTGGGGGGATATAAACATTCAGTCCAATCACTCCTGTAATTAGTCAGTGTTGGTTCTGCTTGTCTCTAGAATGTCTCAGCCCATTGACACTGTGTGTCCCCTGAGACGTGGGCCTGTTGTTCCCACATGATTCTCGACAACTAAAACACAATCCTCATAACAAAGATGCCTATTTGCTTAGTTATAACTCCCTTTTTTCCCACAGTACTAGGAGAAAACAGAAGTCTGTGGTTCAGGAAACATTACCGGAAATAACCCAGGAGTTGCTTTCAATCCAGTTACACTGTGGTGCTCTTTGAAACCCCGGAAGATTTTTCTCCTTAGGAAAGTGCCCTTGGCATGTAATTAATGTGCCAAGCCTGCCACACTTTCCTTCTGTAGAGGGCTGGATGGAGTTCGAGCCATCCTTGTTTAAAAGCAGCCAGAGCAAATTACAAACCTAAGGGCAGGACTCAAGCTGAGCCCTGTCCCATTCTGTTTTCTTTCTCGTAGCTCTTCTGGGACCAGAATATTCTACCAGCCTCTCGTAGCTCAGAATTGGTCACAGATGTCATTTCTGTTCAAAGGTAGCTGTCACACACCTAGCTGTGACAGCCCTGTCCTGGGGAACCTTTTCATTGTTTAAATCTTATAAATCACAGAGAGAGTGGTACAAGAAAGCCTGTTGTGATGGAGAGTCTTTTCTCTCTTCAGCTTTTTGTTTTGTTTTGTGTTTTGAGACAGGGTCTTGCCCTGTTGCCCAGGCTGGCCTCCAACCCCTGGGCTCAGGGATCCTCCTGCCTCCACAGTAGCTGGACCACATACGTGTGCTTTAGTGCCTAGCTCTTCAGCTTCCATCTCAGCAATGTTGGGTGAAAATGACTGGATTTTATTTTCTTTCCAATTTTATCATTATCACCTAGCTTCTGAAGAATTTGTAGGTCATCTGGAAAATTGTTTCCAGGAATCATATACAAGATATGACTGAAAAGTATGATATGTGTTTAATTAAGAAATTATTACAATAAAAGACACATTGCCATTAATCTCTCTTATGGCACTCCATCTGGCCTCAAACACTCTTATCCCATCATTCTTGCCACTTTCTGAAGCAGTTGTAGAAGTCCTCTTTTGTGAGCATCTTCAGTTGGGCTCTTGTGGCTGCTTCAGTGTCCTTCAATTACCTTTCATGGTAATTTTGACTTTGGGGAGGAACCAGAAGTTACCCAGGGACACACCGTAATACTTCCAGGAGCCTGCCTTTCTGTCGGATGTCACTTGGCAGCAGCAGTCACTGTATTTTTGATGAGATCTCAAAAAGACACAAAAGAGGACTTCGAAAACTATACCATAAAGTAGCAAAAATGACAGGATAAGTGTGTTTCAGAGTGAGGGGGTGTGTTTTTAGGGAGATTAATGGCAATATATGTCTACTGTAATACATTTTAAAAATTTTTAAACATTCATCTATTTTTTTGATCACCCCTTGTAAATGGTTTCAAGTTTAAGTCCAGATAAAATATACTTCCCCTTGTCCATGGCTCCTGTCTCCTCATCACAAAACTAATCCCTAACAATAATAACACTTGATATTTGTGCTAGGAATTAACTTCTCAATGTCAGCCTTAAAGTAAGTGTTCGGAAGTGATTCCTTGGGCTTGAAAAAGTTTGGCCTCTTCAAAGTAGTTCCTCCTGTGCTCGGTTATTGAAGAGTTACATTTTTACATTAAGAAGAAAATGAAAATTACTCAAAATCTCATTGCACAGGTATAAATGCTGTCAATATCTTGCTGAGATTCCTTTCCAGAGCACATATGTGATTATTTTTCTTACAGTACTGAAATTTTAAAGTCAATGTCACATTAAGAGAAGGAATCTGCATCTCTTTTGTAGAGAAAAGAAAGACCCCACCCCTCACCCTAGAAGCCTAATCTTCATTGCTGTGAGGTCAGAATGATCATTTACACATGGTGGGAGAAATCACTCCTTGAAACGTGGGATCCCCTGATGTCCTTCCTCTATCCGTGGTTCCCCAAACTTACTCTCTCTGCTTCTTGACAGCAGCCACAAGCAGAAGGAAGAATGTGTTTGACTCACAGATCTCTGGAGTCAGCGTAACCTCTGAAATATAAGAAGGGCCTGAGATCCAGAGATATCTGAGGAAGGAAGGGAAACATGGGCTGGAAAAATGAGGCACTGTGTTCATTTTCCATCCTGGTGACAAAATACCTGAAAATAACAACTCATAGGAAGGAAGGGTTTATTTTGATTCACAGTTCCAGAGGTGTCTGTCTGTGGTCACTTGGCCTTGTTGCTTTGAGCCTGTGGCGGCCCTGTACATCATGGTGGAGATCATGGCACACAGTGGGTGAGGCCTCCTCACTTAATGAAGTTTAAGTGATTTTTATAATGTTAATACAATAATTAAGACTTGGTTCATTCCAAGTATTCAGCCAAAGGCAGTTGTTGGTATGAGGATGTGCTTTTTGAAGAAAGATTCCACTGAAAGTTTGCTGGCAGGAGGACATGACCCATCCCTGTTGGGTGAGGCTAGGTCATTTGGCAGTAACAACCAAACCTCTGGCAACCTCAGTGTTTGCAACAACAGCACAGTTTATTTGTCACCCTTGCTGCATGCCCATCATGGATCAATGCGGCTCTGCTCATGGATCTGCAGTGCTGGCACTGTTGGACCAACCTGTCTGGAACCTGATGGATCTTGTGGCAGAGGGAAGAGAGAGACCGTGAGCCATGTGGTGGCCTTTACAGCTTCTGCCTGAGAAAGACACACATTGCCTTTGCCCACACTCATTCACCAAAGCAAGTTGATTGCTCAGAGAGGGACATGACAAGAGGAAAGTAGAGTTTGGTGAAGAGTAATACAGTCTACCAGAGACATCAAAGGGTAGTGTCTGGGTCCTTTGATTTGCCCCATTTTCATGTGAAAGTGTCATATCTTTCAGGACAAAACCTGCTTTCCTACCATCTTACCTCCCAGCTTGCTGTCCATCAACATCCATCTTTTCCTCTTAAATGCTCAATTTTTAGTTGGACACATGGCTCCTGAATTAAAGTCTTTCTTGCCTGGGCTCCCTTGCAGCTAAATGAGGCTGTGAATTTACCCAGTTAGTCAAGTCAGAAAAAGTGATAGGAGGTCCCCATCATACTTTCAGCAGAAGGGGCTTATCTTTCTTTCTCACTTTCTCCCACTTGTTCCTGACTGAATACAGACATGATGGTGAGCCATGTTGGACTCACTGGACTAGAGTGACACTCCACAGTTGATGTAGCAACAGGCACTAGGAACCTGAATCCTCACAAGAGTCATGCCATTTAGCTGCCAAACCAGCCCGGACTTTTACATAACAGATAAGTAGATAAATAAATTTTAGGATTTTTTTTTTTTGCCACTGTTATTTTGAATTTCTGTTTCATCAGTCCTACACATTTCCTGGCCAAACACTCACTTTAAAAAAAAAAAAAAACGCAGCTGGCATTAAACAATAGCAGACAAAAAAAAAAAAAAGCCAGGTTATATTTAGTAATAAAGATGCCCAACTGTGGGATTGTTCCCTGATGCCACTTGGAGGGATGCTCTTAAGAAGTGCACCTGCTCCCTCACCAGAACACTCAGCCACAGAGAGTGAAAAATGACTTCTACTATCACACATGACAGCTGCTAAGGAAAGAAATGTACTTGTTTAATGTTACCCTTTCCTGTTTGGTCTGGAAGACATGATTCCCGCAGAAATGCATGTTCTGAATGGTGACTAATGATAGGCAGTCCAGTGGTGCATGACAGAAAGATAAGTATCTAAACCATGCATGCACCCTGTCTCAGTAAAGGGATCATAGGTTATTTACTCTCCACACTGTACACCTTTCTTAGCTTTTGCAGAAGCCAGTGGTTAAATTGGCAGGCCATACTGACTTTTAGCTTCTTTTCTGATGTCTCCTTTTGTGCTGACATAAATTCTCTCATTTGTTAGTCTTATTTTCAGTAGAGATCTCAAATAGGTTTCACCTCGTGTGTCCATTCTGATGTATTTGTAATGACTGCATGGTCATTGTGTTTAGAAGGATTCTGCATAGTGAGCTTTAGCTTGTGGTTCCTGAACCAGAGTCTGAGGTAGGGATTCAGGTGCACTGGGGTTATGGAGAGAGGGCTCTCAGTGACGCTGGCCAGACATGGCAGGTAATAGGAGTCTCTGGAGCATGAATCACACCTTAGAGTTGGTCCCATCTTGGGCAAGAGGGTCAGAATTTTGTTGCTTCTTGTCCATCAGATGTTGGTTATAGGAAGCTACAGGTAGAGACCCCATCTCATTGAGATGGAAATCTCTGGACATGAGGGCAGCTGTGGGCCTCTAGTAGGCAGATTCACAGCAGCTGGGAGGCAGGTGCACTTGTTGATACAGGAGAACATGGTGTGATACCAATAACATCTACTTCTCTGCATCCTCACTCAGGAAACGAGGGTCATGCACTGGTACTGTCCACCATAGGCATGAGCCCCATCTCTATAGAGACTCACGCTGCAAGAAGAGAGGCCAAAACAGGGGCTGTTCCATGTCAACAGCGCTAGTAAAAAGTATTCTAGGAAGAATATAAAATTTGTGGAATAAGATTTGTGTATGGTCTGAGCATTGCCTTATAAATCAAGAGCTAGTACTACCTATTTTGGGGGGAGGACCTCAGAAGCAGAATTGATGGTAAATGCCTTTGATTGCAAGCAACAGAATTCATCTCTAGGCAACTTCAGCACATTAGAATTATGAGAGGGAAAGTGAAGGAGCTCATGGAATTGAAGAAGGATCATTGAGGCTACTCTAGAAATCTAGCAGCAGAATTACGCGGAATGCTTTCTGGAGTGCTTCCATAGTCTTCAGTGCCCACCATCTGTGGTCTCTGTATTTCTGTTCTTCCCTCTTTTAAATCAGATTTTTATTTTAGAATAGTTTCGGATTTCCTGAGATGGTAGAAAAATATTGGAGAGTCCCTGTGTCCAGTTTTCCCCATTTTTAACATTTGTTATAACCAGTGAACTGAAAGTGACACATGACTTAAACTTCATAGTTTATTCAGGTTTCCTTAGTTTTTGCTTAATGTTCTTTTCTCTCCCAGGATCTGACCCAGGACACTTTCTCTCCCAGGATCTGACCCAGGATCTAACCCAGCACACTGTGACTACTAAACATTTAGTAGTCAGGTTTCCCTATGCTTTTCGACACTGAGATTCTTAGAATTACCTTGGTTTTGATGACCTCGACAGATTGAGTAGTGTTGGTGAACTGCTTTGTACAATGCCCTTCACTTTTTGTTCCCTTTTAATTTCAACCCTGTTTGAGTTCTGTGTCTTCCTCCGTGATTCACTTGGCCATGTTCAGGGACATGGAACAAACTTGGAAATCACTGTGAACCCCAGATATCCCCTTTAGAGCCTGTAACTGTGGTGATCAAATGAGGACTCTCCCCCTCCTCTGGCTTACAAAACCCAGGAGGATAATTACATATGCACAAATGGCAAGATAAGAAGCAGCACGGAGCTGATGGTTTTATCTAAGCAATTATAGAGAAGAAACTTGAATGAGTCTGACCAGAGTCAAATATGTGCATGCTACATAAATTGTTCCCTGTGCCCAAGTTTAAAACAAGCCAATATGCTGAACTTCTTTCCCTTTGTCAAGTCATTTTGATTATAGTATCATTGCCTATAGAATTTTTTTCATGAATAACACGACAAAGCCTCAAACCGTGGTTTCATATCAATTACAAGATGTGATTGATTTGCTACTTCTTTTGTTTCTCTCCCTACTCCAACTCTGAAGAGTATAGAACAATTAATGTGCAAGACCCTTGGCTAAAAGCAACTGCCGAGGAAAATTCAGAAGTTCAATTCGTTTCTAAACAGGTCATTTACACAGCAAAGAACCATGATACTCATTGAACTGAACAGAACTCAATGAGCTCATTGATTCATGCCTTTATTTAGAAAACAAAGAACTCATCCAGGAAAGCAATTAAACTCTGGCCTATTTTAAGAAACCTGTTGACTTCTTGTAAACTGCAAGATCACCTAGGGTGTAGAGGTTAAGGGAACTCAGACTACTTCTTTGTGACTACATCATGATTTCAGACACAAACAACTTCACTGTATATGTCAAAGCCAGACAAGATAAAGAAGCATTTTCAGCTTCCCAGTTATTTACTTCTCTGCTCACTCTTGTGGAGAAGGAAAGAGAAAGGCAAAATTTCAGGCTACTATTTTTATTTTCGTTATAGTCTTATTTAGATATAATTCGCAAACCAAAGAATTTACCTATTCACTTGTTGTGGTCTTGTTCACAGAATTGGAAACAAATGTCACGATCAATTTTAGAATTTTCTTGTTGCTTGCTCAAAAAGACTCCTGTACCCTTCAGCAGCTGCTTCTCACTTCTCCCTGTACCAGAGATAGTGAATCTTTTAGAGCTTTCAATGATACAAACAGCCCCCTATGGCGCATATGCCACCAGTGCATCACCACTGCCCTATACCCTCACATCTGGGCAACCATTAATCTGCTGGTCATTTGTGAAAGTAGGATATTGAAACCCCCCACTACTACTGTATTGGAGACTCTCTCTTCCTTTAGGTCTAAGTTTTTATTTTATAAAATTGGGTGCTTTGATTGTAGATGTACATAGATTTACAATCACTATATCTTGATGAATTGATCCATCAGTCATTATTTAGTGATCTGTCTCTTCTTATTGTTTTGTTTTCCTTAAGTCTATTTTGTTAGATACAAATGCTTTGTCAGATATGAGTAATTTGCCAGCCTCCATTTGCTTTAGGATTTCATTTGTTTGGAAGATTATCATCCATCCTTTTATTTTCAGTCTCTGCGTGCCTTTACTGATGAGGTGAGTTTCTTGAAGGCTGCATATTATTGAGTCTTAGTTTTAATTCATTTAGTCAGTTTGTATCACTTAAGTGGAGAATTAAGTCCATTTATATAGATTTATTATTGAACGCTACAGATTTGGGGCTGGGGATATAACTCAAAAGTAGATGGCACTTGCCAAGTGTGCATGAGGCCTTGGGTTCAATCTCCAGCAAAACACACACACAACACACACATGCATACACAAAAAATAAAAGGTGTAGATTTATGTCTGCTATTTGATGATTATTTTCTAGTTGTTTTGAATAGTTATTGTTTGTTTCTTCCTCTCTTATTTATCTTTGTTGTTTGATAGTTTACTGTACTAATAATGTTTGAATCTTTTGTATTTCTCTTTAGTGGACCTACTCTTGTAGTGGTATTTATTATTTCACGTGTGTCTTTGTTACTTTTCTCTCGTCGCTGACACAAAATACCCAACACCTAAAGTTAAGGGCAGAAAGGTTTATTTAGCTCACAGTTCATAGAGGTTTCAGTCCCCAATCAGCTGGATCCAAGGCAGGGTGTCATGGCAGACAGGCAGAAGGCAGCAAGGCAGGCAACAGGAGCAAAAGGGGAAAGAGACCAGCCTTTTTCTGTCCCTTATATTTTATACAGGTTATCTGCCCTTAGGGTGGGTAGCACTCCCACCCTTAATCCCAGGACCCTTAATCCAGTATCACATCCTTGATCCCAGCAGAATTATGCCAAACCAATCAGTGGACTAATTTAGTAATCACACATTCTAGATCCAGTTATCTCTGAAAACATCTGACCTATGACACCAGGCTTTGGGGGGACAGCTAGACACAAACCATAAATATGTGTTATCATGATGGTTTCTTTCTTCCACTACTAGATGTAGGTTTTTTTAGGTTTTTTTGTGTATGTGAGATTGGTCTGGTGATCATGCATTTGGTTAGATTTGCTGATTTTGGAAGGTCTTTTATTTTGTTTTGTTTTATTTTGTTTTGTATTTTGGCCTTGAACTCACAGCAATCCTCCTGCCTCTGCCTTCAGAGTGCTGGGATTACAGGCATGTGCCAACATGCCCAGCTAGAAGGTCTTTATTTCACCTTCTTTTCTAAAGTGTAATGTTTCTAAAGTGCATAGTACTCTTGGGAGTTATTTTCTTTCAGGATTTGAAATACGTTATTCTACAGCCTGCTGGCCTATAGAATTTCTGGTGAGAAATCTGCTGTTAATTTAATAGGGTTGCCCCTAAATGTGACACTGTCTTAGTTAGATTTTCTAGAGTCAATGGTTTGTTAGAAAGCAGATTCAATAGAGGACATTTATAAGTCACAATATTCACCCACAAGCCAAATGCAGGAAGTGCCAAATGTCCATCTAGGCCCTGGAGACCCAAAGGATCCAATCAAGGGCTGGGAGCCTACAGCACTGTCCCTTGTACATCTGTGTCTGTAGATGATGACTGAAGAAATCTTCACTGGAACCAGGATATGATGCTCGCAGCAGAGATGACAACCAGAGCTCCCCTGAAGCAACAGCAGCCATCCTCGATGACAGCAAGGCCCCGAGCTCCTTCCTGGACAAGAACAGCTGAGTTCCTTTTGGAGAAACAGCCACAGCAGAGCTTCTCCTGGGAACCAGCCCGCCAACTAGCTTCGGCTCCAACTCTGCTTTATGTTGCGTCAGCAACAATCCTCAGGTGGATCCTCTACGCCCAGCATCACACCAGCTCAGTCCAGCTGGGTGTTCCGACTCAAGTTGACCACATTAAGTCCACCACAGACACCTTTTTTTCTTCTCTTTTTTCTTTCTCTCTCTCCCTTCTTTCCTTCTCTCTCTCTTCCTTCCTTCTCTCTCTCTTTCCTTCTCTCTCTCTCTCTTTTTTGCCCTGGGGACTGAACTCAGGGGTGCTGTGCATCCCCAGCCCTATTTGTTTATTTTATTTTATTTATTGTTTTAAGTCAATATTTTGCTATGTTGCCCAGGCAGGATTTGAACTTGTGTTCTTCTTGCCTCAGCCTCCCACAGTGCTGGAATTACAGGCATGTGCACCATGTCTGGGTATTTGATGCTTTTCTCTTGTAAATTTAAAATTTCTTTCTTTATTCTGTTCTTTTGACAGTTCGACTATAGTATATCATGGTCTTTCCTGTTTATATCTATTTGGGGTTTTATAAGTCTCCTTCACCTGGATATCCATGTCTTTCCCAAGATTAGGGAAGTTTTCTGCTGTTATTTCATCAAGGAGGCTTCCTATGCCCTTAACATTTATTTCCTCTTGCTTAGATATGTTAATGAGGCAAATATTTGATCATTTAATGGTGTCTCAAAGATCTTGAATGCTGTCTTCATTCTTTCTTATTGTTATTTTCTGTTTGAATGTGCTATTTTGAAAGACCTGTCTTCAAGCTCATGTATTCTTTCTTTTGCTTGATCTAGTCTGTTGCTGAAGTTTTTGATAGAATTTTTGTTTGACTTACTGAGCTCTTCATTTCCGAAATTTCTGTTTGGCTCTTTTTCAGAATTTATCTTTTTGCCAAATTTCTCATTTTTTGCAGGGATGGGTGCTGGGGATCAAATTCAGGGCCTTGTGCCGACTAGGCAAGCACTCTACCATTGAACTAAATTCCCAACCCCACCAAATCTATCATTCGTATCTTGTATTGTCTTCCAAATTTCATTTAACAGTTTGCCTGTATTCTCTTGCATCTCACTGAATTTTTGAAGAAAAAGAGAACTATTTTACTTCTTTTTCAGATAGTTTATCCATGTTGATATCTCCGGGATCTGTTACTGAAGGTTTAAAGTCTTTAGGAGGTGTCATGCTACCTTGTTTTTCCTATTTCTTGTGCTTCTATGTTGATGTTTGATCATCTGATGAACTGGATATCTCTACCACATATATGGGATGGTCTTTTTAATAAGCAGCTTCCTCCTACAGATAGGTCTTGGAAATACCAGTTTTGCAATTTTCTTTTCCAGTTGGGCTTCAGAGTGTAACCTCCCTTAAGCTTCTTTGGTGTGATTAGTGAGTTTGTGTACAGTGCATCCTAGAGACCTAACTCTCTTTCCAGATCACAGAAAAGTGGGCACATGTCAGCAGTTCAGGCAGGTATGTGTAGACAGCAGAGTATGTGTGGTGCATCCTGTATCGCTACACCTGTGGAATGCTTCACAAATCTGCGTGTCATCCTTGCTCAGGGGCCATGCTAATCTTCTCTGTGTTGTTCCAATTTTAGTATACGTGCTGCCAAAGTGAGCACAGGCTACACCTCTGATGGGAGTGGTGGCCCCTACTGGTGGTAGGGTTTTCCTTAGGCATTGTAGTCATTGTATTACTTGTAAGGATCTCTAGCACCAACTGCACCAATAGTGCTGATGGGCCTAATGTACTTGCTTGTCCTCTAATGGTGCAGATGCAAGTGTTTCATGGGGACAGTGGAGGATGGGATCATACCACCTCTTCAGCGTGCTCACACTCGGTCTTGTCGGCAATGTGTGATCAGACAAGGTGTAGGGACAGGGGTGTGGGGCCCACACAGATGTGGCAGCAGGAGTTGTGATTTCCTCTCTGGTGCTACTGTGGGTGTGCCCACCACAGAGTGGGACCTCAGACCCTCCCTTGCCAGCTGTGCACACCTGGGCAAAGGACAATGGCCAGGACTTGTTCTTCACCCCCATTTTTCAGCCATCATACCTGCTGGGGGGGGGAGCAGGAGTGGGTCAAGACTGGAGCCATGTACAATTCCCCTCAGCTGAAATGCTTATGGGAGCAGTTGAGAGGGGAATAGGGCTGATGCCAGGCAAAGTTTCTCTCCAAATTTTCTTAGGCCATGTGCCAGGAAGGCGTGGTGACAGCCTGGGCCTCAGCTTTGCCCAAGGCTGCTCCAGTTCACCCCATGAGTGGAGGAGCAGTGAACTACAGAGTTCTTTCCCTGTGTGGTGTGTGTGTGTGTGGGGGGGGAGTAGTAAGAACCAGGTGGTTAAATGCTTCCAGTCTTGACCCCTGGCATGATACAGCAGCCTGACCATGCTCTTGATCTCAGAGGGCAGAATCCCTGATCTCTCAATTCTTAAGGGTGGCATTCTCCATTCCCCTCCATATTACAATGCCCATCCTCTACAGAGCTGCACTCTCAGTGGGTGTGTGCTTGGCTCACTCCACTGAGCCAAGTGTGAGCAGCTTTTCCACTAAGCCAGGGCAGTGGGGTGTCTGTGGGATCCTGGTAATGGGAATATGCAGTGGTTTCTGATCTCTAGAGCAGGCCAAATTCTGACAGCAGTTCCCTTCTCAAGATGACCTCTGGCTACTTCGCCCTAGGGCTGGGCTGGAGGATGATGGGAATTCCTTGTCAAAATCCGGGCTACTGTGCAGGTTTCAGGTTACTTACACAGTTAGGCAGGAAGCCTGTAAGGGCTGAGAAACTCTTCAATGACTTGTCTTCCCATTTCTATCCTGACAGGATTTGCTGGGACTCCCTCTTTCTTCTTACTCCTGCAGAAAAGAGACTACTTCTCTCTTGACTGTGGAGCCAGGTCAAGTGTTAGGATATTTTGATTCTCCT
Organism: Hystrix cristata; assembly: GCA_004026905.1. Lineage (NCBI taxonomy): Eukaryota > Metazoa > Chordata > Mammalia > Rodentia > Hystricidae > Hystrix > Hystrix cristata. The sequence continues at coordinate 72,167 of PVJO010005814.1, read as the reverse complement.
ACCATGCTGTTGTCCCAGATCTCTGGATTTTATGAGATTTCTCCTTTTCACCTATTGATTTTCAATGTACTCCCACTATCACCTAACTAATACATCTGTAGCTTTTGTTTTTCTTTGTGGAGGAGCAGGTGAGTTCTGGGTTCCTTTATTCAGCCATTGTCCTGTCCTTATGACCTGTATGTTTCTTAATAAGAGTTAGTTTTAGTTCTTACCTTTAGGTCTTTGATTCATTTTGAGAGGTTTCCTGTCTGCTTTTACTGTATTGTTTTATTTTGCAGCACTGGGGATTGAACCTAGGGGGCACTCTACCACTGAGCTGCATCTCCAGCCTGGTGACAGAACTCTTTATGTAAATATATTTATTCACACTTTAAAAAAATTGAGAGAGGGGACAAGGTCTTGCTAAGTTGCCCAGGCTGGTCTTGAAATTGCTACCCTCCTGTCTCATCCTCCTGAGTAGCTGAGATTACAGGCTTGTACCACCATACCTGGTTGAGTTCATTTTCTAATGTAATGTGAGATAGGGGTTCAACTTCATTCTTTTGTCTGTGGATAACCAGTTGTTCCAGCATAATTCATTGAAAAGAATATTTTTCCCCTACTGAACTATTTTGATACCTTGTTGAAAATCAATTGAGGGTAAATGTGAGGGCTTATTTCTGTATTCTCAAATCTATTCCATGGATTTGTATGCCTTTTTTTTAAAAATTTTATTTTAATGGTGCATTTTCAATGTACATATTGATAACATTCATCATTGGGGATTTGTACCTGTACATGATATACCTTGTTGCTTCTTTTTTTCCCGTTCCCCTCCCCTCACCCCCTCCTCCCTCTCTATTTATAAAAGCTTTGTTTCCATTTTTTCCTTCCATTTCTTATTTTTCTTGTCCCTCTGTTCCTTTCCCCCTCCCCTGTTCCCTTTCCCATTTGGACATTTTCTTCCCTTTCCCAATATTCTTATGTCAGTACCACACTACCTTGTTTACTGTAAGTTGTAGCAATTTTGAAATTGAAAATGTTCTTTGTTCGTAAGGATATTTGGCTCTTCTACATTTCCATATGAATTTTAGATTAGTGTATTAATTTCTGCCAAAAGGGAAGCTGGAATTTTAATAGAGACTTTATTTAATCTGCAGATCAAGTTGAGGAGTATTACCATCTTAATAAAGTCTTTCACTCCATGAACACCAGATATCTTTCAATTAATTTAAGTCTTCTTTAATTTCTTTCTTTCACTCTTTCTTTCTTTGTGTGTGTGTGTGTGTGTGTGTGTGTGTGTGTGTGTGTGTGCTGGGGATCGAACTTAGGGCCTTGTGTTTGCAAGGCAAATATTCTAACCACTGAGCTAAACTCCCAGGCCCATCTTCTTTAATTTCTTTCTACAATTATTTTTTTTAATTTCATGGTACAAGTCTTGCACTTCTGTTGTTAAATTTGTTCCTAGGTGTGGAATTGTTTTTTAATTTCATTCTCATTGATCACTATAGTCTATAAAATATAATTATTTTTATTGATTTTGTTTCTAGCAACCTTGCTAACTCATTTATTAACTCTACTTGGTTGTTGTTGTGGGTAAATTCTATACTCAAAATTATGTCATCTGATAATAGAGATATTTGTACTTCTTTTCCAGTTTGGATATTTTTATATCTCCGTCTTGCCTAAAATTGTTCTCAGTAGAATTCTCCAGTAAAATGTTAAATAGAAGTGACAAAGTGGACATACTTTATTCTTGACTATAAGGGGAAAGCTTTTTTTTTTTTTATTACATATGGTGTTCATTTGTTTTGGTGGGTGCTCTTTGTTGTTGAGTGTTTTTATCAGGAAAGGGTGTTGAATTTATTAAATGCTTTCTTTCTATATATATTGAGATGATAATGTGATTTTTCTCCTTTATTCCATTAACATGGTATATTGCATTGGTCGATACTTATAACTTGAACTCATTTTATGCCTGGGATAAATCTCATTTGGTAAAATGTACATAACTTCTTCTGTGTTGTTGGATTTGTTTTTATTAATAGTATTTTGATAAATTTGCATCTAATATGCATAAGAGGTATTGGTATATAATTTTCTTATATGGTTTGTCTGGTTTTAGTATGAGAGTAATACTGGCCACATAGAATGAGTTGGGAATTACTACTTCTGGTTTTTGGAAGAGTTTGTGAAGGATCGATGTTAAATCTTTAAAATTTTAGTAGAATTCCACCACTAAAGCTATCTAATCTTGACCTTTCTTTGTTATAAGGTTTTTGCTTACTAATGCAATCTCTGTATTTCTCACAGTTCTATTCATATTTTCCATTTGTTCTCTTGTCAGTTTAAGTAGTTTTATCTTTCTAAGATGCTCATTTCATCTAGGTTATTTAATCTATTGGCATACAATTTTCTATTGTTTCTCCTTACAATCCTGTTTGGTTTTGTAAGGAAGGTAGCAATATCTCCTATTTTATTCCTGATTTTAGTCATTTGAATTTTTTTTTAATTCAGTTTTAGAAAATATTTGTGTAAGAAGTTAGGTCATCAGAAATTGTGCCCCTGAGGGGGATATTGGGACCTTGCCTCTTTCTTCTCTCTGTCCCTTTTTCTCTCCTCTTTTCTCTCCCCCTCTTTCTCTCTCTCTGTGCTTGCCAGACACCATGAAGTAAACAAAACTTTGCCACATACTCCTCATTGTGATATTCTGCCTTGCAACAGGCTAAGACCAATGTGTTCAGGGTCCCATGGACTAACACCTCTGAAACCATGAACCAAAACAAACCTTTCCTTCTTTAAGTGGATTTATTTCAGGTATTTTGTAATAGGGCTGAGTAATACAAAAAAGTTATATAATGTAGAGACTCTCCTCCCACATCTCCCAGCCACCAGCTTCTTTTCTCTGGGAAGAAATGCAGTTAACCAACTTCTTGTGGGTCTTACATACATGTACAGAAATAGAAAGTCTATGCAAAAGTAGCACATTCTACACAATATTGTACACTTTCTTCTTATTTCCTATTTCACAAAACTAATTTTATGTCAGAATGTAAAATTCTGATTCCTCATTTACTAGCAATGCTGATTTCCTTTGGATTCATGTGTCATTATTTGAGCAATCCTTCATTTAGCAATGGACATTTGGGTTGTTTCCAGTCTCTCTGTAGTTCAAGCAACACTGCAAATTAATATACAGTAACACTACATTTTGTGTATGTATAAACATATCTATATGATAAAATCCTAAAAGGAGATGGCTGTGCCAGAGGGAACAAGTATCTTTTTATTTGGATAGATACAGCTGAGTTGCCCTCCCTTGGGTTTGTACCAATTCACACTTTGCTATCCTGATATTGACATTTTTATATCTCCATCTTCCCTAAAATGGTGAACTTTTGAAAATTTGGTGAAATGAAAATTTGGTGAACTTAATCAACTCTGAAAGCAAAGGCTGGAAAAGAGTTCTGGAAAGCCTCTGGTTCTATGTCCTTGGCCATTCCACAGCTGAGACCAGCATACTATGTGCTCTCCACATGGCCCTCAGCCCTCCTAGAGATACAGCTGCAAGAGTCTGATTTCCCAGCTATTTTTGTTTTTTGAGCGCTTCCTCGAGGGTGGATGTAATGTAGGGTCTTGCAGCTGAGAAGACAAAATCAGGAGCATTTAAGGACAGGACAGCAGCAGTGAGCTGCTAACGGTTTCTGGCTTACCCTGAGAAGTAGAGGAACAAAGGCATGACTGCATTTTCAGGACACATTACAGTCATGCCTTCTGACTGTTTTGTATTTGACACTCATCAAATCTCTCCTGGTAATCTGAGTAACAACTTTATGTAAGGAGAAGGCATCCAGCTTCTCACATTAGAATTGTACCAGTTTGCTTTGATGTTAGCTTTTTCTCTCTGACTTGATTTGCTACTGTCCTGGCTCTTTCCAGTAGGTTTATTTCACAAGTAGCAATTCATCTCTCCCATACATATGGTCCCTAACTTAATCATGGTTTGACTTAATAATGATGCAGAACAATACTTACTCAGCAGCCGTAGTGGAGCCACACCCCCTAGTCCACCATGTGATCATGAGGGCAACACCTCCACAGAGTACTGTGTTGCTAAGCTATGATGTTCAGTAGATTAGGTGTACTGAATGTATCATTTTCAATTCATGATGGACTTACTGGGATGTAAACCTGTCATTAGTTAGGAGCATCTGCAGTGCCTCAGATGTCCCTATTATGCTAAAATCAGTATGTTGGGGGAAAGCTAGAGTATGGGTCATGGAATCTTTTCAGGAGGTTGAGATAGAGAGACCTGGGCAAGAAGAGAATTGGGTTTATCAAGATGTTGTGTTTCCAAAAAATTTAAAGTGATTCTCTCAATGCAGATGGGGATGGCATCATAGAGTGAGGGCTATGATTTTTGTATTCTGGTCATTTTCTTTTCCTTATATTTGTTTCACTGTTGCAGCTTCACAATGGTGAAGTTCATCACAGAAATGTCTGTCCTAATGGTTGGCAAAGAGGAACCAGAAACTAGCAATTAAAAATGTACAGTGAGCTTACCTGTCTCTTGGGGACCTCACAAACTGGGTCATAGGAGGTGATATCCATTCCCAGGAACAAATCTTGCTAAGATTGTCTCTGGGGGTGTATATAATTTCTGATTGAGATTGAGGAAGAAAAAAAAGAGATCTATGATTTGGTGAGAGGGTTGCATATTTCCTTTTCCTCATTTCTCAAATTCAAATTCTCATCCATTGGTTGATTCCATGGGCTGCTGCCTGCCTCAACAAAGAGGTATCACAATGACCCGAGAGATATTTGGGAGCAAGACTTAGGAACGCCTCCCTCCACACCTGCCCCAGGATTCATTTGATTAATGGAAAGGAAGAAAATTGGCCACATAGAAGGTGAGAATAAATTTCACACTCAAGGCTTGATCAGAAGGGCAGTAGGATTGTTGAGTAATAAAGTGGCCACAGATTGTAGGTGAATGAAAAAATCAGCTTTAGAGGAATGATAGTGACCTACATTTTAATGCTTGCTTATTAGTCAGCTTTCCTGTTTCTGGATATAATACCTGACAACCACAATTTAAAGGAGGGGAGGTTTAATTTGCCTTACATTTTAAGGGGATCCAGTACATGATCAACTGGCTCCATGGCAGAAATATCATAGTAAAAGTGTTTGGTGGAGCAAAGGCACTTAGTTCATGGCATCTGGGAAGCAGAGTAAGGCAGTGCTGGAGAAGAAAGGGTGAGAGAGGGACCAGACATAAACCCAAAGGCCATGCCTCCATAACTCACTCAGACATACCCAGAAGTGTGCACCACCAATCTTCTGGGTAGAAACCAAAGCCAATAAAGTTGACACTCTACCCTAACCACCACATCCCACTATTTGTCAACTTGTAACCCAAAAACATCTCCTTAAACAATACTTAATCTCCAAATGAAGACAATAGCAAGTTCATAATTCTGCTGACACAACTCTCCTGTGTACAATAACTGGAAATACAACAATTCCTTCCCCAGTTTCAACTTTTCCAGCATTTTTCAAAAGTTCAAATCCAAGTCTCTTCTGAGAATCAAGGCAAATACCTAGCTGTGAACCTCTGTTAAAAATAAAAAGAAGTTACATAATCCCAGTGTATAATGACACGGGGTAAACATTTTCATTCCAAAAGGGAATAATGAGATAGAAAAAAATCACACCAAAGCAAGACCAAAACCCAGTAGAGCAAACATTAAATCCTGTAGTTTAATGTCCTGGAAAAATGGAGGTGAGATGTGAGATCTAGGTGAGATGGGAGTTACCTTGCTGATTGCAGCTCATATGGCCTCTTTCAGACTGGGCCCATTCACAGGCTGCAGCTTTCCTTAGTAGACATTCCATGTTCCTGGCATCTCCAACATCTTGGGGTCTCTGCTGCACCTTTGGATTCATTCCCACAGGTTCCTTTTGTCGGATGGGAAGGGGAATTCAGAAAATATATCTCCAGGTTCTTTATTCACACAGGCAATGAATTGCAGGAGCGAATTTTAGGGCATTAGGAAAGTTTATTTAAGTAACAAAAGGGAGACTGGTTTGGCCAGGTGGGTAAAATAACTAGCTGATGTTGTAGTTAGGAATCTGAAAAGGCCTAGGGGACTAGGGAGCAGGGGGCAAGCATGCAAGGCAGAAGGGAGAGCGCAGGGAGAGAGGGGGCGAGCGAGGAGGCGAGAGAGGCAAGAGGGCAAACTCGTGGTGCCATTCACATTTATCTGGATTCTGTTCTCATGAGAGTTTCTCAATCCTGTGAGAAGAGGGGTGATTGGAATTTCGTGCCCCAGGCTGACGTCAGGTCAAAGCCACTCCCCAAGGTCATGTTCATCCTCCCAGCCAGGTCAGGCCACGCCCTATTCCTATATCATTCCCACACTGCTCTCTCAGGAGCTCCTTGCCCAGCTTCCTAGGCTTTCCTTTGAAATCTGGGTGGAAGCCTTCCTGACTCCACAACTCTTTCATTCTACATAGCAGTAAAACCATCATCATATGGTCAGTGCCATGGTCAGCTGTCAGTAGGAGCAGCAGCCATGACCCTTTGATCCAGTGACCCAGTGACCCAGAGGCAGTGGCCTCAGAGTGCCTGAATGGCTGACAAGAGTAAAATGAATCCTGGGGGAAAATTCCCTAGGAGATTCTTTTAAATTGGCAGCCCAGGGGCACTCTTCTCAAAGGAAAGGTTTACATGTTGGCACCCTCAAGCCTGCCATGGATGGGGTCTTGCTGATTTCTGAAATGCCCCCAAAGCCTCCTTGTCCCTGCACAAGGTACTTGGTCCTCTTAATATCACTAATCTCTTCATTAATCTCTTTGGCCCCAAATTTACATATTGTTTCTTCTGGGCCAAAATTTAAGTTTTTCAAATTTTTGTGCTCTGCCTTTTGCCTCTGATTCTCACTATAAATTTGGCTAAAAGCAGCCAACAGTAACCATTCTACAGCCTGAATTTCTGTCTTGAAATTTCCTCTACAGATTAATTAGTCCACTGCCCTTAATTTCTGTCTCCAACAGTCTCAGGACGTGAACAAAATATAGATGAATTTCCTGCCAGAATGTAACAATGGCCTGTAGTCCAGCTGCCAGTGGAGTCCTTGTTGCCAGTTGAAACCATATGAACCTTGCCTTTACTGTATGCATTCCTACTGGCATTCTGATCTTTTAACATCCAACTAGAATTGCTCATCAAGATTAGTTTATAGCATTTTAGGGCTTCTGTAGCCCACACCTATCCACCTTTCCAAACCCATCTTTCAAACCAGTTCCAAAGTCTTCTAAACCACAGAGTCAGGTACAGTTACAGCAATGACCCCACTTCTCTGGTACCAATTTTATGTATTAGTCAGCTTCAGCTTTCCTGTTGCCAGACACAATAATTCACATCCATAGCTTAAATGAGAGGTTCGATTTGGCTCATGTTTTAAGAGGAGTCAGTGCATGGTCAGCTGGCTCCAAGGAAGAAACATCAAGGTTGAAGGATTTGGTGGAGAAAAGATCCTTAATTCATGGTGGCCCTGAAGCAGAGCATTGGAATAGTGCCAGAGAGGAAGGGGCAAGGGGCCAGACGCAGTCCCCATGGCCATGTCTCCATGATCCACCCATACATTTCTCCATCTGGGGAAAGCATTGTTGTCTTGGGTGGTACGAAAAGCACTTGATCTGGAGCCAACAACTCTGTCAACTGTTCCCCATCCTGTGGCCTCAGGCACATCACACAGCTTCTCTGAATTTTGATTTTTTTTTTCCTACTGAACAACAGGGGTTGTTACTTACTTCCCAGAATTGAAAAGATTAAATATAATAATCAGGGTATATGGAAACCTGTTGCTAACATTAGAGTCCTAAGCCTGATGCTAGAGCCAAGACTTAGTCTTTGCTTTTCTGAGACTGTTCATTAAGCAAGTGAACCTGTGTGTTTGAGGCAGGAAGATTTCAGAGGGTCCATTAAACCTGTCAAAATCATAAAACTAAATAAACTTTGGCAAATTGTTCCTAAAATGCTTTAACACACACTAAGCTTTTTTTTTTAAAGAGCAATTCCCATTTGTTTCTAAGAATGCATCCAGTTTTAACATGCTGTAAGTCTACTTTTTCAAAATTTATTAGTATCTAGAGGATTCTACTAAAAGTAACTGTTAAATCATACTATATTAAATGAGTTTCCTTTTAGATGCACTGCCCTATGTACATAAAATACCTTCTAGATGGAAATCTATGGCAAGGACTTTGCTTTAAAGAACCTGCTTTTGTCCTCAGAAGAGAATCTGACCAGCAGCTGTGCCATTTCCAACCATTTTTAAACAGATTTTGCTGATTATTTGGCATTAGGAACACTTGATGGAATGATGATTTGTGTGATACCCAACACCTACGGGGTGTAGAGAAACACAGAAAGAAGTACCCCTTTGTACTGAGTCATGAATGAGGAACTGGAAGGTCAAAATGCAAGTAAATTGGTCATTCTTAGACTTTTGAGAACCTGATAAAAGCAAGACTGTTCATAGAAAAATGTGTGGCCACATGTCCCCAGAAAAGTTGGTATGTCATTTGATGGGAAAGGGGGGTGAGAGGAGAAAGAGAGTGGAGGAAGAGGGCAAGAGGGAGAGAGAGAGAGAGAGAGGAATAAGAAGGAGGAGGAGGAAGAAGGAGAAGAAGAAGAGGAACAGGAGGATGAGGGGGAGGGGGAGGAGGAGGAGGAGAAAAGAAATAGACTAAAATCTTGGCTAATGCAATGTCTATGCTTAAACATTTAGTCTTGGACTTAGGCACCTGCAGGACTGGCTGTGTCATTTGCAGGAGCCAAAGCCAAGTTAAACTGAAAACTGTAAGGCTCTTTGTTAAAAAAATTATTAACTCTGAGAAAGTAGTGGCAGAGCATCCACCGAGTTTGGGGCCCCTCGGGGTGTGAGGCCCCGTGTGCCTGCACGGACCACACGTTCACGGAGCTGACCCCTTGCACAGGAGGCAAAGGCTGTAGTGGACTCTTCTGGTGTGCTTTTGAAGCCGTGGTCTTATAAAATATCCTGCACTGGTACATATTTGGTGAGCTTGGTACTTTAATTTTAAAAAATTTCAACATGATCTTTGTACATTTATTATGGGCAATTTTTAAAAAGGGAGGAAAAAGTTAAAAAGAAACAACGATATTAACAAAAGCCAATCTGTTTTCCTACTTACACTGATGTTGAACTGTTGAACTGCTAGCAGGAAATGCAGCCGCTCCCCTCACCGTAGACAGCTGTGGGCAGATTAGCAGAAAACCTGTTATTTGGCAGCAGGCCAAATATCCTGGCCAGCGACTCTACTAGGCCAGCTGTGTTGGGCTATCTGAGGTGTGTCACCTTTAAAGCATGACACACTTAGGAAACGTGACCCCTTTAATTGTTTATACATATTTATCAGAATATCACAAGCACATGGTATAAAATGAAAAAAAAGTTATATGAAAAACAGCTGCGTTTAGCCTACCCCCCTCAGCCCTCAGGCTGTCTTCCTGGACTTCCAACTCGCAAACAGTTTCTTCTGGTCTTTACCATCTTTCTAGATGAGATGCTAATCTGCAATATTCGGCTTTATCAATTTTCAGCCCTGTCTGTTGATTCTTTGGACGAGATATTTATTATTTGTAGAAATGTGTTATTTTTTGAACATTCCTCGTATTTGGATAACTTCCTGCACAGTTCCCAAGATAGGAGTCATAAAAATTGCATCTCAGTCTCCCTTACTACTGGGGTGCAGGAATGTAATTTCGACCTCACCAATCAGATGTACCTGCTGGAGATTTTGATTCCAAAGTGAGCTCTTGAGGAAAGGGGATGGGAGGAAGGATACTTCTGCTGACCTTGGTGGCATCCGGTCTGGTTTTCGGGAGGATGAAAGGGCGGGGCCTCTGATACACGGTCCATGTGACAGCTCTGTGATATGCTGGCTGCAGGCTGGGGCTGACACAGGAGATGTTGGCTTCTGGCACAGCCACACAGTGTGGCTGGGCACTGCTCCCTGAGTTTCTGGGGAGCTACCTGATATCCTTTAACAACCTTATTTCCTGCTTTAACAAGCCGCACTAGAGCCTGTTGTTTGCAACTTGGAGCTTTGACCTTCACATTTAGTAGGTAAAGCTGTGGCTCTTTACCTTTGACCCGGTCTGGCATTATGTTGCCATCATCAGTTTTGATTAAATTAGTCTTCAGTGTTTACATTAATATGACCGTGTAACAGTTGTTCAGTATTAAGCCAAGTTGCATAATAGATGTCTTAGGATCTATTAAAATAAGAGTCTTTTTCTCAGTTTAGACAGACATTCCAAGAATAGCCTCATGAATCGCATATCCTAGAGTGAGGCATGAGGTCATAGAGCAGGATTGCAATGGAGAGTCCAATAATTAGATTTTTTCCCCCAGCTCTAGTCTATGACAAGAGCCTGGAAAGGCCTGGGGAGTTGGAGATTGGGTGACTATTTTGGTGAGAGTGATCAGGGTATCGAGACTCTTAACACCAGCACTCTTCCTTCCCCCACTGAGCACCTCCCAGACGAAATGGGAAGTACCACACCTCACCTGCAGCCCAGGGCCTTGGGTTTCAGTGGGTCCCTCTGGAGCCTGATTCAAGTCTGCAGGAGCTTACAGGGAAGTACAAGGTGGTGTCTGCATCACTCTTGACAAATCTAAAGTGAGACTCTGATTCAGATGAAGGGCCCACCGGAGGGGTCTTCTTAGTTTGAAGAGGATGGCCTGGAGGAAATGGTGACCTCAGAAAGAGGACAGTCCACTGGATACCCAGGGTCTGAAGGGGAAAGAGTTGGGGGCCAGCCAGGGAAGGATATTCACCTGAGCCAACAGAATTGCAGGTGAGAAAATTCCAAGTATGGCGGGATGGGGGTGTTTATGTTCCCTCATTCCAGAAGGAGCATGGCCTTCTTGGACAGTGACTGTCAAATGAGACCCTCTCCCCCACACCCCCAAGTTATCTCTTTCCTCCCCTCTGCTTACACCCTGAAGGGCCAGAGCCCTTGCTTAGGAAGCTGTGGGCAGAGAGAAAAAACATAAGGCTGAATTCCTTTCCTCTCCTTTCCTCCTTCCTTCCTTCCTTCCTTTTGTTTTTTTGTGGTAGTGAGGATTGAACCAGGACCTTCTCACTGAGCTATACCGTCAGTTCTTTTTTATTTTTTATTTTGAGACAGAGTCTCACTAACTCACTAAGTTGCCTGGGCTGGGATCAAACTTGGAATCCTCTTGCCTCAGCCTCCTAGAGTGCTGGGATTATGAGAGTGTGGTACCACACTTAGTACAAGGTTGTGTTTCTGAACCCCTGCCAGCAGCCAATTGGCTTCAAGCCTGAGCAGTCAGAGGCACTTCCTTTAAAGTGAAGTAACATTCATGCCACTAGATAGATCTGAAATTTTAATTACTAAAATGAGACATTTTCTGATTTAAGATCACAGAGCTTTCTAATTATGTAATAAAGACTCCCCTTCCCCAACACACACATGTCCAAATCATAACGTTTGTACTAAACAGTGTCACACAAATGGCAGGGCTTTGCAAGTGCATATAAGCAGAGTTAGGGGAGGAATCAAAGAGGACTTTGTTTCATTGTGAGTAGTTTATTTGTGAGGAGATCCCGGAAACCAGGAGTGATGGAGCAGGGAAGACAAAACAGAGAAGGACAAGCTCTTTCAAGGATGTGTTAGTAAAGTCGCCAAGACAGGCAAGGATGGCTCAATTCCTCAGGCTTTAGGAAGAAGATGCACATTGCTTCCAAGTAATCGCCATCCAGTGAGTGTGTGTGCGTGTGTGTGTGTTTGTGTGTGTGTGTGTAGGGGTATGTCATTTGTCAACTCCAGTTGTTCATTGTTGAGAATTACACTCTAGAGCTGTTGTTTTAAATTATATCTAAATTATGACTTTCGATATAGAAACTGCATGCATTTATATATCCTTTCTTGAGTAGCTCCCTCCTCCTAGTTAATTATTGCTTTGTTTTTAGTTTTTTGGTTGTTTTTTTTTTTGCTTCATTTTTATGACTTCCTCTAATTGTCCCATCAGGAATACTGTTATTTTATATTTTGATGTGTGTGCTGTAAATCATTTGATGCATTTTTCTCTTTCTACTAATCTCTTTCCTAGGACTTCTATAAACCTTCAGCAGGACAGATGTTTTTCCTTTTCTACCATTTCCTTTCTTCCAGAGGTTTCCTTGTGACCCTCTCTCACTGGATTGGGTCCATGCCTTCTTTTTTTCTTTTGTGGCACTGTGAATTTAACCCAGGATCTCTGCACTGAGCTACATTACCAGTTCCTTTTTCATTTTTTATTTTGAGACAGGATAAGTTTCCCAAGTTGGGCTTGACCTTGTGATCCTCCTGCCTCAGCCTCCCATAGTGGTGGGATTACAGGTATGCAGCATCATGCCTGCTCCACGCCTTCCTATTTGTTAGTTTATCCCCTCTTCAAAAACTGCGCTGCAAGATATATTTTTAGGTCTTACATTTTTGAAAATGTTTTAATTACATCTTTACACTTGATTGAGTTTATCAGGGTATAGATTTCTAGATTGAAATTTTTTTTTTTTTTTTTTTAGGGGGAAGGGATGTTGGGGATTGAACTTGGGGCCTTGCACTTACCAGGCAAATGCTCGACCACTTGAGCTAAATCCTCAATCTGAAAAAAAAATTTTTTAAATGCAGAATTGTAAGGGCTTTTAGCTTCCTTGATTTTTTAGTTTCCTGGGAAGATGTTGAGAAGTACGGTGCCATCCTAAATTTCACCCTTATTGTGTACACTGATTTCTCCCTCACTTTCTAAATACTTTATTATCCTTATCTCTCAGGTTCTGAAATTTTATGATGACATGTTATACCTTTCTATTCTTTCTTTTTTTCTTTTTCTTGGTATTTTTTGAGACAGAGTCTTGCTATGTAGTTCAGGCTGACCTTGAACTGGTGACGATCCTCCTGCCCCAGCCTCCTAAGTGGTGGGAATATAGGCATAAGCCACCATACCTGGCTTCTTCATTTTCTTTATTCCTTCTAGAGCTTCTTTTAGTATGACATTTAACTTCATAGAGTAGTGTTCATTTTTTCTTCTATTTAATATTTCTATTAAATTTCTACTTTCTATGAGATTTTCTTAATGTTGTCTTCTAGTATTATTTTGAGGGTACTTTTAAAGATTTTTCTATTAAACTTTTTTCTAAGAAACAGTTTTCTCAAACTGTTTCTCAAAACTGTAATATCTAAAAGAATTAAAATTGAATAATCATATTATTTCTGCTTCTGGGCATGTAACAAAAAGAGTTGAAAGCAAGGTACCAAAGAGATATTTGTATATCTGTGTTCATAGCAGTATTATTTACAATAGCCCAAAAGTAGAAGCTGCCCAGCTATCTATCCACAGATGAAGGGATAAACAAAATGAGATACATGGCTACAAGGAAATATTACTCAGTCTTAAAGAGGAAGAAAATTCCAACACGTGTTCCAACATAGATGATTCTTGAGGACATTGTGCTAAGTGAAATAATCCAGTCACAAAGAGACAAATGTCCTCTGATTTCACTTACTTCAGGTACCTACAGAAGTTAAATTTACAGGTACAGAGAGCTGAATGGTAGTTGCTGGTGGGAAGAGAATTAGGGCATTGTTTTTCAAAGGGTCCAGAGTTTCTGTTTTGCAAGCTACAAAGTGTTCTGAAAATGGATGGTGGTGATGGTTGTACAACAATATTAATATGCTTACCACCGGCAACCTGTAGGTTTTGAAATATTTAGGATGGTAAATTTTGTCATGCATACTTTAAGACAATTTTTTAAAAATTTCAAGAACTTTTTTTTATTCTTTGATTTTTCTTAGCATTATTATTTCATGAATTCAAAAAAATCTTTCTGAAGAATGAATCTTTCCTTAAAATTAAAAAAAAAATACATTCTCTTTCCAGTAGTATGTCTAGCTAGAAATCGGGGTTTCTTTATCTCTAGTTTGTTTATTTTGGTGTTTGTCTTTAACATTTCAAGCTCTCCTCAGATAGCACGTCATACTCTGTTCATAGATGAATAAGGTAAGAACCAGCTTTTCAAAAGGTAGAGGTCAAAACTGCAGAGTTGGGGGAGAGTGAGCGCTTTTTAAAAAGGGGATCTCAACATGTCAGCATCTGGAGATCTTTATTCTGAATCTCAAGAGAAAGTTCATTAAATTGCTTTCTGAGGCTTGGAGAATGAGTGTGGGTGGGTGGGTGAGTACAAGGATTCCACCATTTGTCAATAGACTTTTATTTTTAGTGCTGAATTTCCAACCAAGTTCTCTCACTGACCTCCTGCTTGCTTAGTTACTTGGGTATCTTATTTCGATCTTTAGAAAACAACATTTCCTGTATCAGACCTGTCTTGAGTCTAGGGATGGGGTTGAGATTCAACCCTGTACATTTTAAAACTCTGCTCTTCTTTCAGCAGTGAGACTTGCTCATTTTCTGTCTATTTGGTGGCCTTTGTCCCTTTTGCTGGGATGGGAGCGGACAGAGCATGCGGGGACTGATTTATGTCTCTATTGTCCCCTTCAGACCTTTTATTGTTTTTCTACTCCAGCACTTTGTCCTTGTGGGTTTATAATTTGAATTTTCCTCCACTGTCATTTCCATAGAGTTTTGGGAAGAACAAGAGGAAAATAGGCAGTTAATCTGTCACAACTGTTAACTTTAAAAACCCATCCCCACCATTAGAGAAATGTCATTCTTGTTCTGATTCATCAACTTGGAATCATCACACCCTGTTTCACAGAAGCTGGTCATCTTTATTCATATGCTGGGCCAGCCTCTAAGCCTGAAAAAAATTATTTAACTGAACAACAAAGGGCAGGCATTTGCAATGATCATGGTCAACTATGATGAAATTTTGTCTTGCTTAGATTGTCCTTTCTCTTTATCTTCAGTCCAAAATTTCTATGGTTTTCAAATATTTTCTAGGATATAGTCAGCTATTCTTTTTGCTCAAGTTGGTAGTATGTCAATATCATAGCGTATGTGGGAAACATTATGTGGCAGAAACTGTTAAAATTCCTACCCAACATCTGTCCTCTTTTCTTCCTTACCAACAGAAACTTCCTTTCATTTAGGGCAGCAATGTGCCCAAATTTAGTATATGTGCTGCCAAAGCGAGCACTTTGTGCCCAAATTTAAAGTTAAATCTTCATTTCGCAGTCCCTTTTGGAGGTCAGTGCCCTGGGGGAGTTCTGACCAATACAATGAGTGCTGAAACTTTGCAGGGGACTGCCTGGAAACTGCTTTTGGATGGTGCTCACTTGGGTGGCACAAATCGTCTGACCTTGGCCCTTCCCCCCCCCCTTTTTTTTTTTTTTTTTTTTTTTTGAGACAGGGTCTCACTATGTAGTTCAGGCTGGCCTTGAGTTCACTATGTTGCCCAGGCTGGCCTCGAACTCACAGTGATCCTCCTGCCTCTGCCTCTCGAGTGCTGGGATTACAGGTGTGTGCCATTGCACCTGGTTCCTTCTCTTTATTCTTGCCCAGGCTACAGATGCCATGCTGGGCCTGGAGTAGCCATCAGTGGACCAGCATGAGGCTCCAAGCCACACACGGAAGATGGGCACAGGAGGTTGGGTCTCTCACGGTCCTGCCAGCCCACCACATCAGACCCTGTCTGCTTATCTTTGGGCTTTTTATCCTATAAGAAAATAAAACCTTTAATATATTTAAAGCACTGTTTAGTCACATTTTCAATTTCTTGCAAGCGAGTCCAACCCATGCTGACACAGATTTCCTCTGTCTGTTAAGAGTCTGCTCAGTTGTATGTTCAGAGGGGGCAGTGATAAAGGCCTCCATCTATAAGGACATGGCAGATGCTGCTGGTGCCCTGACCATCACCCCTCTCTTAGTTACTTTTTTCTTGTTGCTGAGACAAAATACCTGACACCAAAAATTAAGGGAAGAAAGGTTTATTTAACTCGCAGTTTGTAGGGGTTTCAGTCCACAATCGGCTGGATCCAAGGCAAGGTGGCATGGCCGACAGGCAGAAGGCAGCGAGGTAGGCAAGGGGTTAAGCAAGGGGTAGGCGAGCCTCTTTCTATCCATTATATCTTATCCAGGCTACCTGCCTTTCAGAGGGTAGCACTCCCACCCTTAATCCTAGCACCTTTAATCTAGCGTCATATCCTTGATCCCAGCAGAACTATGCCAATCCAATCAGTGGACTAATTTAGTAATCACATGCTCTAGATTCAGCCCCACCTATGACCATATGAGGCTCTGGGGGGACATCTAGATGCAAATCATAACAACCCCTTTGTGCTCACCATTTCTCTGATGCCAGCCTGATTTCCACCTGCCAACATCTGACTCTGCTAGAGGGCATCCTCCACCCATGGATTCCGCTCTGTTTTCTGCATGCACCCCGTGAGAGAGTTCCAGGGAGTTCCAGTCCCTCCCTCCCTCCCTCTTCCTGGGAGCCCATGTGGGATGGAGTCGGTGTGTAAATACCTTGACTTCCTGGCCTCTCAGGTGGGGCAGTTGACCCCAGTTGCTCCTAGTAGTAACTGGCTTGATGGCTTGTACTCTACTGGCTCTTCCTTTCTGTCTCAAGTCCCCATTACTTTTCCAGGGCTACAGGATTACCTGTTGACTGAGATCTCTGTCTCCATGTGTGCTTCTAGGTGGACCCAAACCAAGATAATGGGAATTTTACCAGTGTTGCTTCATTGTCGTGAAAGCTAAACAGTCCCAGATGTAGTTGGGTGCCCTTTGTGTATGCAAAGACAGCTCTTGCAGCGCCAACTCAGGCCGTGGTTTCTGCTCAATCAGCACTGCAAAAGTTCGAACTGTTAGTGTTTTTTCACTGATACGTCTTCTCCATAGTGCTCTGTGATCCAGATGCCCCATGTATCCGGACCATCAGTGCAAGGCCCAGGCTAGTGGGCATGCTCGTGGGCTTGCTATTGGCAGCCAGAAAGAAAAAGAATAAGTAGAGAAGGTACTGATACCAGTCTGTAGTTTACAGCTAAATAAAAGCATTTACAATCTCTAGTGAACTGTGTTTTACCTTACATAGATTGACTTCTCCTGGTTTTCATTCTGTCTGCACATTATCCGACAGTAGTTAATCTACCATTCAAAGCCAGGAATGGTGGTACACCCCTGTAGTTTTAGCACTGTGGAAGGCTGAAGCAGGAGTGCTGCAAATTTGATCCCAGCCTGGGGAACTTGGCCAGTTAGCAAGACCTTATCTTGAAATAAGAAATAAAAAAGGGCTAGAGATGTAGCTTGATGCAAAAGCCCTGGGTTCAATTCCCAGTACCACACCCTGACCCCCCCAAAAATGTTTCAAGTAGTTAGAATCCAAGTTTGCAATAACTTTAGTTTTTAACATTTTTTTTTAGAATGAGGAGCATGCTTGAAGAATAGAGCTAAATCATACATCCTTATTTTTCAAAGAAAAACTCCCAATTTAAAGTAGTCTGTCCCTTGTCCTTGCTTCAGCAGCACATATACTAAAGTAATCTGTCCCATTGACAGAGCAGGTTCAGAAGCTAGTGAGAATTTGAGGCTTGGGGTCAGCCAGACTCAAACTACAACTGGTCTAGACTATTCCATGCCATATTAAGACAGACTTGTTCCCTCAGGTCAGGGGGAAACACACTACTGTTTGTAAGCCAAATGGTGCCCAACACCTACTTTTGTAAATAAAGTTTTATTGGAACACAGCCATGCTCACTTGTTTACATAATGTCTATGGCTGCTTTTATGCTACAAAATAGAATTGATTAGTTGTAACAGACTATAGCTTACAAAGCTTAACTCTTTACTGTCTGGACCTTTTTGAAAAGATTTGCTTACCCCCATCTCAGGCAACTATCAAATACCCCACCCAATTGTCTCTTCAGGAAATTCCTCCTCGGCCCCTACCTCCACCTTGGAAGGGCATTTCTAGGACTTCAATGTGACAGAGTCAACTGGCAATCTGTTGTTAGAAATACAAGTTCTGATTCAGTACTTCCAGGATGGGGCCTGAGGCTGTATTTCTAGCAAGCTGCCAGGGCATGCTGAGGCTGCTGGCCTGAGGAAACCACTTTGAGGAACAGGTTCTAGGTAACTGGATTTTTCTCTCCAGGGCAAATTTTTTTTTAAGTACAGTACTGGGGATTGACTCCAGGGCCTTCACACCAGGCTAAGTGGTCAGCTCTTTTTTGTTTTTTATTTTGAGACAGGGTCTCATTCAGTTGCAAAATTGCCTAGTCTGGGCCCAAATTTGAGATTCTCCTGTCTTGCCCGCCCACAGTGCTGGGATTACAGATGTGGCCCTGGCTGGTAAACAACTTCTTACTGAAGTTGCTTAGTGTTTGACCTTGCTGGGCAAAGTATGGCCCTTCCTTCAGATTCTCCCCCTTCCGTTTTACACCCCCCAACACACACCCTAAACCCGGATGTCACAGTCTCCCTTTCTAATGAGCTCTGCTCTTCTGAGAAGCAACTTCAGAGTTAAAGAGCTGTGAAGCCAAAAGCAGGAGAGATGCCAGGACTCTAATTAGTCTCCCTTTTTATATTTAGGTTGCTATTAGATAATGCGCGACACCTGCTCACTAGACAGATCTGTTTTTAATCTCACTATATTTCACTTTCTTGGCCGTGCAGCGGCACAGACATGTTGCACTGCATGAGTAATAGACTGAAAGCCAAATAAAATAGCTGTTTCTTTAGAATTAGACACACAACAGGGACTAAAAACAACTTTGGCCTGCTCGGGGCTGAGTAGGAGGGGCTCGCTGCTCCCTGTCTGGAACTTGCCTCCTGGAGTCCAGAGTTCAGGCACAGACTGGTTTCAGGCCCAGTGAGTCTGCTCCCAGGAGGGAAAAGGAGGAAGTTACGGGAAATTCTTCCTCTCCTGTGGGTTTTTTTTTTTTTTCTTTCCAGTATTGAGCATTGAACCCAGGGCCTTCATAAGGCCTATATCCTCAGCCATTTTTAATTTATCATTCTGAAACAGGATCTTGCTAAGTGGCTAGGTTACCCAGGCTGGGCTAGAACTTGGGATCCTTCTGCTTCAGCCTCTCAATATTACAGTTGAGTGGGCCAGAAATAGTCCAGGTTCTTGTGTTTGACAAGGAAAGAATTCCAAGCGTATGCTCTGTAGTAGGTAGAAGGTAGCTGAGTTTGGAGACCTCCGGAAGGTAGCAGCCAGGATAAGGGAAAGGGAAAAGGGCAGGAAGTGCGAAAAGGGTAGGAACAAAAGGCAAAAGGCCCAGAAGGTGCACGTGAGCCAAGAGCGAAAAGGGAGTGGCATGTGCTAACTCAGGCTCCTTGAATTTAAAGGGTGGCCGTCTCTGACTTCTAGATGCCTCCCCTTGAGTTTCTTACTGGGGTCAGAACCCTGCTCCCTGGGGTGGGGCGATTACTTAGGCATTTTGTTATTATGTTTTGTTCCTCCTTTCAGAAGATGGAAGCCTGGATAATCCTTAAGATGTTATTTATATTTTGGGCTTCTTCTAAGAAGGTGAAAGCCTGCGTAATCCTTAAGATGTTTATGTTTATAGTTGAGCTTTGGGGGAAGGGCGTGGCTCACCCAGCTGCTTTGTTTCTAACTGTACTAGCAGAGTGTTGGTTTTCCTGGACTACACCATTGTTCTGCTTCTCTGTTGTGCTTTAAGCACGGTCTGTACAGAAATGATCTAAATATCTCTAATTTTGATTTGGTCATTGCACTAATGTGAAGTTGCTCTAAATACTCAGTTTCAGCCTTAGGGATCCTGAGACCTTTTTGCAGATGCTGTAAGTGAACCAGAAATACTGAATCCATCTGCAGACCTTTCTTCTTGGGTCCTTGGTCCTATTAGCTGTTTGGCAGTGGCTGGAATTGATAGACAGACATGGAAATTCAAATTCATGAATCATGCAAGACCTATAGATGGGCAGAGAGTGTCTAAATGTCAACCAAAACCCCAGACAGCCACGGTGGTGAGGACAGATTTGATAGTGTGACCTAAGAAACAACCCCAGGGCAACGCCTTTTTGAACTAATGAGGATGGACATTGTGAAGAGCCAGTGCACCTTCAAACTTTTCTTCTTTCCAAAATCTATTCTGAGGGCTGGAACTTAACCCCAGAAATACTTGGTAGTTATTCTCAGTTCACAAAATTATTTATTTACCATGTAGTAAACCCATCTTTGTTCTTTCCATGGGGTTCCATTATTCTCAATGAGTCATTTTTAAGAATCTTATTGTCCTAGTGTTAAGATATTATAAATCATAGAAGTAGAAACTTCAGACTTTCTGTCTGTATGCCCTTTAACACAACACATGTGCACCATGGACCCCCAGGCTTAAAAGGTATGTTAGGTGGGGTTCTCCAAGGAACAGAATCATCAGAATTATCAGAATCTATCTATGAAAAAAGAAAAAATACATATATATGTATATATGTGTATATGTGTATCTATGTGTCTATCTATCTATCTACCTATCTATCTATCTATCTACCACTTTATTATAAGGCATTGGCTCATGCAATTAGGGAGGCTGAGAAGATGATGCATTACTTGGGATTCTCAAAGAAACAGAATCGTCAGGGTGCCACTGTCTAACTCTTATGTATTTATCTCTCTGTCCGTCCATCCATCCATCCATCCATCCACCTATTTATTATAAGGCATTGGCTCATGCAATTAGGGAGGCTGAGAAGCCCCGTATGTGCAGCTGGCAGCCTCAAGTCCTGGGACAGCTGAGTTCTAGAATAAGTCTGAAGGCCTGAGAAGCAGGAGGGCCAACAGTGTAAGTTCCAGTCTGAGTCCAAGTCCAAAGACAGAAGAAGACCAATGTCCCATATTAAAAATAGGCAGGGAAAAAAATTCTCTCTCCTCAGCCTCTTTTCTATTCAGTTCTTCAGCAGACTGGACAAGGCTCTCTAACACTGGGCAGGGCAACCAGTTTTACTCAGTTGATTGATTCAAACATTAATCCCATCCCCAAACACCCCAAGAGACACACCCAGAAGAATGTTTAACCAAATGTCTGGGCACTCAGTGGCATGGTCAAACTGACCCATCAACTGTCACAGATAGACTAGAATTTCCAAGCATCCACTGCCCACCCCTGTTCCTCCTGGCTTCCCTGGAGTGCAGAGATCATAAATAAAAATCAAATGCGCCCGCAACATCCCTTGTATCAAGAGGGAAAATATCTAGAGAACTTCATCAGAAAATTCAAGAAAGGATGCTGATTGGTCTGGTTTGGGTCACGTGCCCACTCTTGCCTATTTGCTATGTTTCCAGGAAGGGGAGAATGACTGGGCAGTTTGGGAGAGGTTGGTGGACTTGGTCTGAGAATTTGCATTTTTATTTCCATGATCCTTTTGCTGAAATTAAACATATTCTTTAACAGCATACATAGGCCATCAAACTTCAACAGCATTAATAGTGCCTGTGACTTTGAAACAAATAGAAATCAGAGACATATTTTATATCACATTACATTTAAATCAACATCTCAAAATGTCACTTGTCCTTGTCACCCCTTTCAAATACAGTGATTATGAGAACTACTCCCAAACCGTGTGAGTTAATGCATTAACAAAGAGACAAGGATCCAACTATATGGCAGATTAAAATCTTTCAGCATATTTGGTGCACTTTGTAACCTTCTGAGTTGTATGTTGTAAATTTCAAGCCATTTTTCTGAGGCACGCTGTCTCTCAGCCAAAGGGGTCCCTGCTGGGGAGCTGAGTCGTGCAGAATGGAGGTAAACGCAGCTCTTGCACCAAAGAATTGTGGGAGCAGAAAGGAGACACCCCTCCCTCTGCTGCCTGGACACAAGCTCTTTCACTGACGGGGCCGCCCTGTCCCTAGAGAGAACCCACCTCACATCCACCTTGGCACCTTGTCCAGAAGCGCAGCCTAATAGTTGTTGAATGAATGTTTCCTGCTTCTCTCAATCTTTGGATGTGGATGGAAAAATCCAATACATTCAATGAAGGATTTATCCTTAAGACATTTACGTGACTCTGAAGAATTACTGCTGATTGGGGGAAGGGAGATGACAGAAACAGAATGACAGGCTGGCTTCCTTGCTACCTTGGGGTAGAGCACAGAGGCCTGCAGACTTTTAAAGAAATGACTTAAGATTGCAATTAGTTCTTGCAATCTAGTGTATGTACTAGATTTTTTATTTTCCTGAATGATTTCCCTTTTCTCACTCCCATCCCTTTTTCCCTCCTTCCCTCCTTCTGTCCCTCACTTTATTTTTATTTTTTATTAGCATACGTTTGTGATATCTGGCCCCATAGATAGACTTACTCACAAACAACTCCCCCCATATTTCCAACACAGATCCAGGGACTCTCATGGAAAGACACAGGTGTGTTCTTCCAATTTGAGGGGTAGGGGCTGTAAAAACACTTAGGTCCAGCCTTCATTGTGGGTGGCTGAGATTCCCTTTTGCATAGCTCTATCATTTCAGGATAGTGGTTTTAAACTCAGGGGATTTTTGCCTCCCAGACAATACTGACCATGTCTGGAGACCTTTCCAGTTGTCACAGCTGACGAGGGGGTGCTACTGGCATCTGGAGGGTAGAGGTGAGAGATGCTGCTGAACCCTAAAAGACAGGGGAAGCCCCCGTAACGAAGAATCACAGATACCGAATAGCAATAGAGCCATTATGAGATGCCATTCCAGAGTTTGAAGTCAAGACTCTCACTGAACCTTCCTGCTTGCTTGACCATTTGCAGAAACAGGTGCTAAGACATCAGAAAAATAAAATATAATCAAAGCAGTGACTGATTTATGTAAAAAACAAAAAGGAACAGTTTACCAGGTTACCACTGAAAGTCATGGCCCTCTTTTTACAAAATTTTTATTTTATTAATATATGTTTGCCATACACCCACTTTACAATCATCTTGAGGAGTTGGTACATGTATTTAATACAGCTTGTTTCTTTTTTAAATCTCCTTCCCTCTCTGCTATGGTCCTCTTACACACATTTTTTAGAGAAAAAGAATTTTGAGGGCAAAATTGAGATGAAGGACATTCATATCCTTGAAGCTATTCAGAAAATTCCAGGCCTGTTACAGTGTGAGCTTGGTTGGCTGTCTCTATACTTGATCTGTCTATTGAGAAAGTTTTTAGACTCACAGTGGAGCCACCCGTGTCAAACCCTCACCAAATGGAGCTGAAGGGGAGCGCAGGGGGGCAGAGAGGGAGGGCTCCGTGCATGATTTGTCTGGTAACATACACCATCAAAGGAATTTTTCTAAATTGCGGCTTGCTGGAAGAGTCACACAATGACAGCAAGCTGCCTTGTCTGCACTAATAAACTGCTGTACCTTCCTGCAGTATGCTCCTGTAACCCATGTTTTCTTTGTTTCAAAACACCTTACCGTGGTGCCCTTCTCCTTTTTACCTTTAAAAGCATCCCCAGCCTTTCCCGTGCAGCCATGACAGGTCATAGTCCGTGCGTCCTGGATAGCAATCCCCATCACTTGAGCATGAATACATTCTATTTTTCCAAGAACCATCCTGTTTTTGTTGTTGTTTAGGATCTCTCTGTCTCTTTCTGTCCCTCTGTCTTTCTATCTCTCTCGCTGGTCTGTCATCTCTCATCT
Source organism: Hystrix cristata (assembly GCA_004026905.1). NCBI lineage: Eukaryota > Metazoa > Chordata > Mammalia > Rodentia > Hystricidae > Hystrix > Hystrix cristata. The sequence continues at coordinate 48,554 of PVJO010005814.1, read as the reverse complement.
ACCCACCTAACAATCCACCATCATATATCTTTGTATCTATAATCTACTTAGCCATGTCTTATCCATCATCTATCATTTATCTATCCATTTATCAATCAGACATCCTCATCTATGTATCTATATATTCATGATCTGTCTATCCATCAGTCTATCTAAACATCTATTTGTCCATCCATTATGTGTCTATTTATCATCTACCTATTGCCTATCACCAACCTATTGTGTCTTGAGCTTTGGCAAAACGAAACAAGCTACTTTCTCTTTGTGTTCTTATTTACTTCTCTGGCGCAGGGCCTGGCTGTGGACTTCCAATTCTATTTGGTTGTGGCTGGAAGAAACCTCCAGCACCGACTTTTGCCCCTGAACAACTTCTCTTCTCCTTCCCCTTCAGGACAGGATTGTCCCTGGGGAATAGCATGTGCAGCCGCAGGCCTGGCCTCTCCTGATCGCTCTCCTCACTGGGCTGGCCGCCCCAGCAGTGGCTCAGAGGACAGGTAGTGAAGGGATTGCTTCAGCTCATATTAAAACAAGGCAAAAAAAAAAAAAAAATCCAGGCAGATTCTGGGTATAGCAGCTTTGCTGTCTTCCCTCATTTTTCATTATCGTGGAAGTGTTGACCCTTTTTATTTTCTCGTATGCCCATAGGCAGCCTCTGATGTTAATTTTAATCTGACTTAATCAGACAAACAAGAGACGAGGACAGGGTCAGCCTAGAAGCTGGGACACGGTTGTCTGCTTTGCGACTCTCATAGCTCCTAGAAGCAGCTCTGGTAAAGATCCCAGAGTGCCTGGGGTAGGATGAATGGGTGACTGCTTCTGCCTCACGGGCACTTCACTGCTAGGGGGTTATTCAGTGGAAATTCTAGGTTTGCACTAAAAGAGGAAGGAAGAGATGAAGGCACTTGAGGCAGGGATGGAGGGGAGATGGGAGAGCAGCAGAGGTCTAGAGATATGAGGGATTGGCCCTTCTGCCACATGCCCCCCATTCCTGCCAACAGGCCTGTGATGCTTCTCAGAACAAGGCCGAGGCAAGAGTCTGGGGGAGGCAAGTCCATGAAGATCAGTTGAGACTGTGGCATGAGCAGGTGACAATGTTGGGGAGGGGCCTGTCTCTGTTCACCCCCCACAACTTCGGTGTGGCTGTGGTGGCCTGAGAATCTAAGGCCCTCGGTAGGATTGGTCAAGTTCCTGGGGTCTGGGGACAGATAGAAAGGAGGTTCCATGTGGCCAGCAGGGTGGAGCCATGAGTGACATTGTTGCTGAGCAGAGGGGAGGCACAGCCACACAGTGGAGCCCCCAGGGTGGGGTCGGGGTGGGGCTACTGGTCTTTAGTCAGATGGCTGGGTTTGGTATGGAGGTCACTATGACTGCGTTTGCTTCACACACTTGGGTAGGGGTGATGCATTACTGCCTATCCTATCCTGGGGGTGTCCCCCAGAATATAGGGACTCCACAGAAGGGCGAGTGCAGAAACCCACTGCACCCAGAGAGTGAGGCAGAAACTATTCAACAGCACCACAGCTCATGGTCTCAGCATTTTGTGGGATATCTACACTTCCTTCCAATAAATTTTATTTTGCTCTGGTCTCCAAATATTTGAGTCATCTTATATTAAGGAAGAAAGAGCCTGGGGGAAGGGAAGGGATGGGAGCATGAATTTTATGTTGAGCATTTTGAGGTGGATTTTGGGCTGTGAGATACAGTAAATGTCTGCATCTTGTAGAGAAAAGGCATTGTGGGCACCAGAAATGTATGGCGAGCTTTTGTTAAAAAATGTCTGTTTGTTTATTCATTTAGCACTTATTCTGTGCTATGTGTCAGCAGTGCAGCCAGATACAAGACATGGCTAACCAGGTGCCCAGGGCTGAGGGCAGATTCTGAGTCTCAAATATGATCTGCCTCACTCCTTTCTCTATGCTTTTGCTTTGTTTTCAGGAGAATCTGTGTGCCTCCGGATGGGGCACACATGGGAAATGTATTTATGGCATTATGACTTAATTTTGTAGGTCCAATAAGATCAGTAGTAGCAGGTGGACATCGAAATGTCTAGGAACCAGGGAAGGAAGAATTAACAAATACAGGCATACTAGGTCTAGCTGAACTTTCGTAGGTCTAAAGATTACTGAAAACTCTTTTCATGGTTTCTCTGCCTATTTATTGCCCACATGCAGTGAGGCCAAACAGTCACATACCATCTGTTCCTTCACCCCTTTGTCATATCTTATGGTTGGATCACTTGACAAAGAGCTGTAGGAGCCAAGCTGTCTTCTGGGAGAGTGTGCACTGTCACTGTGGAAGCTTAGGACCTAGAAAATTAAAGTACTGAAGGAACACAATAAAGGTGCCATGTCTAGTAATTTTAAATGTATTTTTATAGCTGGGGACTGTGGGTGTCTGTCAACCCCCAGTGATTGTCTGCAAAGTATGGGTAGGTGGGCATATAAATCCAGGGAGGAGAACATCTAATATTTCATCAGCTTCTCAGGGGTGTCTGTCCTGAATGCCCATCACCACCTCTCAAAACAAAAGCTAAGGTTTGGAGCCACCTGATAATCGGACATTTTCCAGTTTTTGTTTTCCTCTGTAGAAGAGAGGTAAGTGTTTAAGCTGCCAGGAGGCATATACAATGCCATTGCATGCAGCTAGCAAGTTCACACCACCAAAAGGCAGGCAGAGAAGACAGAGGGAGAGAGAGAGAGGGAGAAAATAATGTTGCAGAAAGAAGGGAGGCAGAAATAATGAAAGAATAACAGTGGAGAAAAATAACTATATTTTACCATCACATGACCCTTACTTGTAAAAAAAATCCGAACTTTCAGTGGCATGTGGTTGAATTTGCTTCTAATTTTCATATTTGCCAATGGGCCTATAGACCTCTGTAGGCTCAGACTTATGTGTCTAGAGGGAAGTGGAAGAGAAGGTGAGTCATACATTGCATGAGTATTTCTTGGGATCTTCTCAGTGCGGGGTGCTATGGTGGGAACATGAAGAGAAAAAGACTTTGCTCAGGTATCCCAGAGACCAGCAGGGAGAAAAATATGCACAGATAACTAAACCAGTGTGGAAAGGCGGTGGTATTGGTGGGCAGAGGACTCCAGGAAGGATAAAGACAGTCATCTCACCTAGTTTGAGGAGATCAAAGAGGGTTACCTGCAGGTGACAATATTTGAGCCAGGTCTTAAAGGATGAGGCATGAGTCCAGTGAACTGAAATTGGGGTGTGAAAGGCGGAGCGGATAATAAGATAATAGGTAAAGGGGTGAGAGCAATGGCATGGTGTGGACCAAAGACCATCGCGGAGCATAAAGCAGGAGGCAAGGAGTTGCCAGACACAAGCTGGGCAAGGAGGCAGAGGCCAGATCCTGCAGGGTTTGAATGCCTCTTCTGGGTCACTCCTGAAGCATATGCTCAGGGAGCCAGTGAGCCTGCATAGAACATGGCTCCTCCCACTGACCAGGAAGTCCCACTGTGGATTATCTTGTCAGGGGATCCTGTAGAGAGCCACAGTCAGAGACAATGCAACCTTGAGAGAAATTTCCAGCCTTAAAGGAACCTCTAGGTACTCTAATTTTTATGTCCCCAGAAGATGTCATATTATGAGGCACACAGTGGTCAACGCTCAATAAATGTGTGCTGGATCCAGTTAAAGTTCTGAAAAGAAGTAGCAGTTATGGGTGGGTTTCCTCTGCCCCTCCAGACCCAGCATAGCTCACTGGCTTCCTGCAGGGAGCCCCACACCCATGGTTGCTCACTAAGCTACCTCTGCCCACCCTCATTTCCTGCAGACGTTAGTGAGGAATCACCTACCGCCAGCCTGTCACTGTCTTAACTTTTGAACCAACTTCAAAGTATGACACTGGCAGGAGGTAAGCGTTCCCAGTTCAAGCCCCAGGAAAATAAAAATAAGTAAATAAAAATTCAACACCAGATGGCCTGAAAGAACAGAACTGGAGTGGACTGGCTGGTAATAAAAGCTGTCATTACAGAGTGCCATCGTTGGTAGGTTATTTATTAGCTCTTCCCTCTAGATGGCAAATGTCACATGCGTTAATGTGCAGAAACCAAGCCTTCCCCTCCCAGCTGCTCCGACGTCACGTCGCCAGCCTCATTGTCTCCTTTGCAGGACCTGCCAGGAGGTTAGCACTCATGTGTCATGTCGTACATACCATATTGCACTTAAAAAAGGCCAGATGAGGCTCCCTCAGCCTCATAATCAGCCTGCCAATCATTCTGCTGCATTGTGCATGAAACTGCTTTCCCCAAAATCTTTGTTCTTGGGTAAAGTGGGGTCTTTTGGACCAGACAGAAATGTAAGGTTTATTTGTCCAACTATTGCCTTGAATCAAAGAGGTATTTTTTAGGCCATTCAGCATCATGGAGGCTTTAGTGGGCTGCAGTAGGACAGTGATGAGAACTATTTTGCTCACCTGCCTGGTACTCTGTTTAAAGATTGGTCTTCTGCTCTTAATGAATCTCTCTTTCTAATGCTCTCTTTTTCACACCACATACATAATGCTAGTTTTATATGTACCACTCTCTTCTTTTTTCATCTGCAACTAGAGCGTAAGTTTAACTTCAAGCAACAAAATATCATCCAGACTGTCCCCAGCTTACAGTGGTTCAACTTACAATTTTTCATAAGATGCTGTGAAAGTGAAATTGTATTTCAGTAGAAATTGTATTTCAAAATTTGAATTTTCATCTTTTCCTAACCTAGTAGTATACAGTGTGACACTCTTTCAAGATGGCAGGCGGTGGCAGTGAGCCACTGGTCTCAATCAGTCACATGGCAAGAAGGCTAAACAACTGATACTCCCTAGTATACTGTGTTGCAAGTTCTGGTGTCCAGTGAGTTTGGTGCATTAATAATATTTTTAGCTTACGATAGGTTTATTAGGACGTAACCGTGTATTATGTAATCAAAGAACAAATATGACTCCAAAGCCAGCGTTTGGGACTGTTCTCCTTGTTTAAAAATAAATCTAGCTAATAAGTGTTTCCTGAGTGCCTACCTCTTACAGTGTTACTGGGGGACCCAAAGAGCATAAGTCCTGTCCTTCAGTGGCCTAGAAGCTCACCAGATGTGAAGCAAGTTGCTATGTCATGTGCTTACTGTCTTGTATTTTACTCATGATTCAAGACAAAATTATTTAGTACAGAATAGATACATTGGCTCTGGAAATCTCCTAAATCATTGCAATCATTCTCTACTTTTTGTCCAAGGCCATACTCAAAGTGTCAGAAGTAAAAAGGGCCATGTCAGTGTTGTCAGGGAGCCACAGCTTGGATGGTCACAGTGTCAGGGGTTGACAGCTGCCTCTGTGACGTCAGAAGCTGAACCAAATACCCCAGTCTCCAGAGCTTACCTGGAGTAAGACCCCAGGAAGGGGCATAGAGGATGGTGAAGCTTAAGAAAATCTGTCTGCCTTGGGTATCATGTACCAGGAGGGCCACACATGTGCAGGTGAGAATTTCAACCAGAATGCATGACAGGTTACTAGGATTCAATGTGGCAGTCAATCATTGGCAAGTGACAGGTATAAGCAGGAATAGTGAGTCCACAGGAAGGGGAGACCGCAGGGGCCCAGGGAGGCTTCATCGTGATGGGGAACCTCACAGAAGTCTTCAAGGTGGGTAAGAACTAAACAGACAGAGGGAAGGGCAGGTACTCCCAGGAGGGGAAAATGATGGGAGCAAGGACCCAGAGGCAGACAATTCCCGAGTATTGTTGGGGTGAGAAGGGTCCAGTCAAGATCTCGCCTCTTCCTGGGAGTTCTGCAGTAAGTGAGAAGTAATAAAAAGAATAAGATAGAAAGGAGGCCAAGAAAACCTACTTTTATTATTAAGAAATCTGACATTGGAGGATGTGAGTCATCTTGACAGGTAAAGGGGCTTCTTAATGCCACCACAGGCCTTTGGGTGCCTCTGAAAACCTGAGCTTAATGGAGAGCCACAGGCAGCTCGGCTCCTAAGATAAAGAGGGAAGAGAAAGATGCTGGGCTCTGAGTGCCTGGACCTGCTTGCAACCAATCGGTTAGATGAATCGTGCCTCCTGGGGGGAGTAGTGAGGTCAGAGGGATCATGATGCTTGGAGAAACTCGCCCCAATGGAAATCACTTGAAGGGAAGACAGGACCCTTCTGATGCAGAGTCAGGGAGCATCAGATAGACTCATCTGAATTGGCCAGATTCAGGAGGGACCAAATGGAAGAGGCCCTGGGTGGATAGAGGAAGACTGTAGGGTTTGTGTCACAGACAATGGAAGGAACTGAAAATCTCGGAAAATGATTTCTGAAGATTTTGGTAGAGATAAATCTGTGATTGGTGTGTGGAGTGGATTTTCCAGGAAAATAGACCCTCCGAAAAAGGCTGGCAGGATCTGGTCCCCAGCTAAGACAGGAGGTGTCCTAACAGGAGACTCACCTGTGGGTGCCCGGGAGCCACGAGAAGAGGTGAGATTGTTGGGACTTCGTGGCTGCACATGAGGGATAAGGAAAGGGAGTAACGGGAGACTTTGAGAAAGTTGCTAAAGGAACAGCAAGGAAGGTGTTAGCAGAGGGTGCCCGACCTGTCTGCTTGCATTTGCACACGTCGACTTGGAGGTTAAAGTGGGACATCCAGTGGTCCTGTGGGACCCGGTAGGAGGTAAGTGTGTGCCACTGGCCACAGATGTCAGGTCAGATAAGGACAGGTTGGAAACTGTTCAGCGTGGTCATTGAAATGTCTTTGGAGAGCTTTTCACAGTCACTGTAAGAACAAAGATTGAGAAAACATTCCAGAGGTACTATTTCCTAAAGAGGAGTGCATTTAGCCCAGATGTGGCATTTTTAATTTGGACCAATGGCAGAATTATAAGTGAGTAAGAAGATGGCATTTAGGCATTTTACTTGCCATTTCCTATTCTATCCTCTCAGTATGGAAAGGGAATCCCAGTTTGTTAGCGTCTCCTCACGATGTCTTTGAAAATGTCTTGCCTCACAGTCTCATTCCATGAGTAGGCGTACAAATAAGCACATCATATTCGGAGGGCAAGATCAGGCTCTGCAGAATTTTGTGAGCAGGGATCATAATCCCAGACATCCCTAGGTGGCAGCTATGCTACAGGTGCTTTCTGATCTGGCTGTTTTGACACAGCCCTTTGGGTGGAAGTAAGGGAGAAAGTGACGCTGAGTGGATGGGGACAGAACGAGGTTCAGAGGTCAAGTCTAAAATTCCCGATGCTCACGTAACTTGGAAATTTTAAAACTCCAAATGAATGTCATCCTTTAAACATGGCACCCTAAGGATGTCATAAGCATATTGTGCATTTGTTCCCCAAGTCCAAGACATCTCTGATGTTTAGGAGGAACTGACTTCGGATCTTGTGATGTATTCTTTCCAGGAGCCTTAACGGTGGTCAGTTTCCCTCTGCTCATGATGGATACGGGTTCTGGAAAATAGCAAAGATAATTTGGGACCGAGTCTCCCTGCATGATTATTGAAACTTGAAACTAAGTGAATTGTGTAGTTCTGATGGCCCTGAACATAATTGTTTTATGTCTAAACATGGTGCATCGAGAGTGTGTTCCCAATTTCCTTCTGTGACTCCTTAACTAGCTCTGGAAAGCAAATTCTAAGGAGAAGGCCACAGGAAGGACAGCTATTCCCAAAGAGATCATTTTGGAAAGGGACATATCTTTTTCAGATAAGAGAGTCTGGAAAGTTACTAGAAGTCACTCTTAGGAGTTTATAGTAGTACATTATTACACAGTATTGTTATTGTATATAAGAAAAGATAAGTTTGAAATTCATTATGGTTTCGGGAAATTATCATGACATTTTCAACATTAGCTGTTGGTAAAAAGAAATTGCATGTTGTATTATTTAATTTCCTCGGTTCCACATTGCTAACACATACCATATTACTAAAACACAGCAGTGGTTGTCTGGTTCTTCATGCATGTGCATTCAGTTACCTTTCATGGTTGTTAATTTAGAAGTTGTAGCTTCAATATCAGAGGTCCACAGCATGAATTAATATATAATGTTGCTGAAGTCTGACTTTGGTTCACTGGGCTGAGAAGTTAGTGCATGAGTGCATGTAAGAGAGGGTGGGCAGGGATCAGGTCCTAGAACATGAAGCAGATCTTTCTTCTAAATCCATTGCTGAACCCACTTCGAAAGGTAACTTGTTCTGTAATCCTTGCTTTCACACAATGTTATCTTTTGTACTGATGAATCTTTTTTCTATTGGGAGCAACTCATCTCCAGGATAAATATGAGCTACAGTGCTATTTCACCATCTAATAATCTAGGAAAATTTAGGAGCAAGTCTCTCAAGAAGGTCAAGGGTCTACTAAAGTATACCCTTTCCAAACTTCTCTCTCTTTCCAAAATATAGTAGTTACAAGTAGCTCCCTTCCCTGGAATACAGTAACACTGGGTGGAATCTTGAAGATCGTTCACCACTTCTCTTTTAGAGACAGGAGACTTGGTCTCAGAGAAGTCACCTGCCCTCCTGGCCTCCCCTTGTGGATTTCTACCAAAGCTGGACTCTGGGCCTCTGGATTCTCAGGCTTTTTCCACTGTGCTATTTTCTCATGTGACTTTCTTTCACCACAGGACTCTGAGCTTGGTAGCACCAGCCACGGGAAACTAAGTGCCAGCTCTGCTTATGAAAATTTCACCCGAGGACTACTTGTCTTTGCAGAGTAACTAGGAAAATGAGACCATGGAAATTCTCTGTAGACATCACCACAGAAAAAGACACAGTGCCTATTCTCAAAGTATTTTTAAAAGAGCCACGTGAAGTAAACGTCATTTAAAAACAGTCATTTGGGGATCTGTTTATATGTACTCTCACAAAAACTTGAAATAGGAAGATTCTTTTTTTTTTTTTTTCTTGGTGCTGGGCATCAGACTCAGGGCCTTGTGCTTGCAACGCAAGCACTCTACCACTTGAGCTAAATCTCCAAGCCCTGGGAGGATTCTTGAACCAGTATTTCGAACCAGATAAGTTGTGAAATGCAGACCATAGGGAGACAAATGCATGGCATGTCTGCTACCACGCACCACCTGGAGCCAAGGCAGACATTGGCAATTGAGCATCACTTACTACTCCCAGATGAGATCATTGGTGATCTTTCAATTTTCCTCAATGAGCAGCCACAGTTAATCAATCAATCAATCAATCAATCGGAATTGATGCACAAGATGCTGGGCCTGAAACTTCAGTTGGTTCCAATGGAGCTCATCATAGGCTATGATTTGAAATGACAATAATGATGGTGATAAGAACAACAGCTAACGTTTACTGAGGCCTCGCTGTACATCAGATCCTTACTAAGCATTTTATTGGTATTATCTCACTCACATGTACAGTAACTTCATAAACGTATGTGAATATTCTCACCTTGCAGATAAGGAATATGAGGCGTGAGAAGGTTAAATAGTCCTCCTGTGATCATGGATCACAGTCCCAGCTGGCTACCTCCTGAGGTCAAGCTTAATCATTCTGCTACCTTTGCTGCCCCTAGGCAAGCAGGTGTCTCAGATCCAGATGTGCACAAAGATCTCCAGCACATTTTCTGCCGTCATTTCCGTCTCCACGCCCCCTCTTTGCCTGGCCTTTTCTTGACTGCTGTCTATCACCAAGAGGTCAAACGTCTCCCTACCCTTCAGTTCAGGACTTCAGATTCCCATTACTCCAGCACTCATTCACTAGGACACATGTACATGGCAGCAGATGAGCTGGACTCCCTGGCTCAGGGGTCAGGGCTGCTGCCAGCCTGATTTCCAAGACCAGGCAGGTAAGCGGCACGGGTGGCTGACACAGACTCGCTGGCTCTCACAGCCCTGTCCTCTTCCTTCTCGCTGGCCTGTGCTTTCACTCAGAGTAAGGTAGCTAAGCTCCCTGTATTCAGGAGGATTTTCCAGAGAAACAGAACCAGCAAGTCCTCCCCCCTGCTCAGGATACTGATTATAAAGTGTTGACTCATTTGATTATGGAGGTCAAGAAATCCCACAACCTGCTGTCTGCAAGCTGGAGACCTGGAAGAACCGGTGGAGTAGTTCAAAAGCCTGAGCACGGGAAAGGGCTTGGGCTGGGGCTCAGTAGAGCGTTTTCCCGGCATGTGCAAGGTCCCGGTTCTGTCCCAAGCACTGGGAAAGTCCTGGAACCAGAAGGCCCATGGTGTCGGTTTCAGTCTGAGTCTGAAGGCGTGAGAATTAGGGGCACGGAGGGCAGAAGACAGAGAATTCAGCTCAGTGAGGCAAGGTTAATCCAGCCTTTCTCTGGCTTATGTATATACGTGTGTATTTATTTTTGTTCTAATCTGTTTTTTAAAAGACTAGCTGATGCCCACTGGCATTGGGAAGGGATCTCTGCTTTATCCAGTGTACCAGTTCAAATGCTAAACTACTTCTGGAAACACCCTCATTAACATACTCAGAAATAATGTTTAATCAGCTACCTGGGCATCTCACAGCCAGCTCAATTTAACACATTAAAATTAGTCATCACATTGCCTTCTACCTGCCGTTGGGGAGGAGGAACTGATGGACCTCAGTTTACTCTTCAGGAAGGGTTGTAGAACCTGCCCTAAAATCCAGTGTGCAGAAGATCCCCAAACAATACACACATGTTACTTGTTACTCCTCAGCAGATCAGGAGGAAGAAGTTCACTGCACTGACTTCTAGGTCCTTAGGCATTAACCTGGCAATGTTACTTTTTGACCAGGATATGGCACACCAGGACTCCCGCATACCCTGTGATTGGTTGTGAATTGGTAGACCGCTTTGGAGAGCCCCTTGTGGACGTCTAAAAAACGAACACTGTGCATATCATTTGAGCCACTGATCCCACGCTTTGGTGTGACTTCAGGAGAAATGGGCACATGGGCACAGGACGACTTACCACAGCTTTTTATGACAGCAAAGCATTGGAAGCAAACTAATACATCACGTGATCATGGAGATGAAGACTGAGGGAGAAGCTCTGAGGAGGTCTGATGGCGAAAAGGGGGAAGAAGGTTGGCTCTGAGAGGAGGGCGGCGTGACACAGAGGAAAACACTGGCAGAGGAAGGTGGCGCCTGCTGCAGAGGCTGTGTGCGTGTGTGTGTGTGCATGTATGCGTGTGTGTGTGTGCAAATGTGCAGAAGAGAGGGCACAGAAAATAATCTGGAGCGCACACAAGATGTGAAGATGAATCGGAGATCACCCACCCCTACTAACCCTGGGACCCTCATCAGAGAAAACCAACACCCTAAAAAGCAGGCAACTAAGAAGAAAGGTGATTTTTGGGGTATCTTGACCTTGACTCTGAGTAGAGGGAAAAAGAAAAGGTTTTAGTTCCTAATCTCAGGCCCTCTCCCATGTGGGTTTGGAGTTGGGATCCAGGGTGATCAGTCCAGGATGTATCTTCCCGATACATCAGCAAGAAGGACTATAAAATAGATATTCTATGCATTTAATGAAGTAAAAGAGAGTATTGAACATAAAACTATGGAAAGATTAATTAAATTAAGAAAGATTAATAAACTTCTGGATAGGGGCTGGGGATTTAGCTCAGTGGTAGAGTGCTTGCCTAGTAAGCACAAGGTCCTAAGTTCGATCCCCAGTACAAAAAAAAGGAAAAGACTAAAAAAATAAAATTCTGGATATGAAAATTAAAAATTGGAATTAGGAATTCAAATGGCTGAGTTAAATAGCAGAGTAGGCAGCTGAAAATAGGGAAATTATTGAATGTGCAATGGAGAGAAGAAAGGATGAAAAAAAAAGGAAAATTGAAGGAAGAAACACAGAGGGCAGGTTGAAGAGGTTTTGTGTGAGTTTGGTCAACAGGAGAGATGAAAGGAAATGAAGAGACACTGATTTTTTTTCCCCAACTATGAGAGATGTGAGTTTTCAGACCTATCAAGCTCAGTGTACCTCAAGCAGGACAAAGAAAAAGTGACTTGCGTTAGGTCGAACACCAACACAAAGCGAAGATTTGAAAACAGAAAAGACAAATTACTTACTGGGATGGCAGTAAGATTATAGCTGACTTTTCAAAACCAAAATAAGACAACATTAAGATATCTTCGAAATGCTGAGAGAAATAATCGTCACCCTAGAATGATGGAGTTAGCTTGAAATGGCTTGTGAGGCAGACATTTATTCATAACTTTAAGAATATAATTCAGGAAAAAAAGAAAGGAGCCCAGGAGAAATTCTGAAATGTGAGAAGAAAAAGAGACAAACAAAAAAGTAACCATGAAAGCAACTAAGGAAAGAATGACTATATAAAAACAGTCAGGAGGCTGAGGCAGGAGGATTGCTGCAAGACCTTTACTCAAAATAAAATTAAAAAGTAAAATAAAATCAAATGTAATGTCTTCTACAAAAATGACTTTTTTTTTGGCCAGGCATGGTGGCGCACCCCTGTAATCCCAGCACTTGGGAGGCTGAGGCAGGAGGATTGTTACAAGTTCGAGGGCAGCCTGGGTTATGTAATGAGCTAGCTCAAGGCCAACCTGAACTACATAGTGAGACCCTGTCTGAAAGAAAAAAAAAAAGACTCTTTTCATCTTTCTGTGTTTCCATATAAATTTTAGAATACCTTTTTAATTTCCAGGAATTAAAAAATTACTAGAATTTTTATTGGGATTACACTGAATTTGTAAATTAAGTTGGTGATAACTGAAATCTTTATAGTGTTAAATATTTTTATCCATAGGCATGATATCTCTATTTATGAATAATTACTAGCTAGTAATATAATAATAGCAACAATATTTTTTTGTTCCCATGTAAAATTTTTCTTTGGGTATATTCCTATAATTTTGGATTTTTGGTGATATTATAAATGTTGTTTTAAATTTTTCATTTTCTAATTGTTCATTCCTTGTAAATAGAAATACAATGGATTTTTCTAGATTGATCTAGACTTTTCTAGATTGACCTTGCTAAAATTACTGAATAGTCCTGACTGCACGCACTTTGGAATTTTATGCGTTCGTGGTGATCATGTTGTATGGGAAAAGTGACAGTGTCATTTCTTCTTTTCCAATTCACACATTTTTCCTGTGTTTTTGCACTGGCTAGGACCTCTAGTGTAACATAAACAGTTATAGTGAAAGGAGGTGTTTTTGTTTTGCTCTTGATCTAAGGTGGAAAGTTTTCAACAATTTACTCTCAATATCATATATGATGCAGGTTTTTAAAAAGATACTTTTCTTTGATTGAAAAAGTTCACTCCTATTCCTATTTTGTTAAAATTTTGGTATGAACTCAGGTACTTTTCTGCATATATTAAGATAGTCACATAATTTACCTCATTCATTTTGTTAATCTGATGATTTCATTAACTGATTCTTGATTTTAAACCAGCATTACTTATCTGGAATAAATTCACTCAATCATGAGCATCATCTTTTGTATTTATCACTGAGTCTGACTTGCTAGTATTTGTTTAGGATTTTGTGTCTGTTTTCATTAGAGAGGTTTACCTATAATTTTCCCTTCTTGAAATGTTCTCATCAAGTTTTGGTATCCACATTACATATTTCAACCTCATTAAGATGGATTTGAATGGATACCTTCATTTTCTATTCTTTCAAAAAGTTTTGTGTAAAACCTATGCTATTTCTTCGTTGAATTTTATTGTTACAGTACTTTGAAAGAATTAAGTTTTGCCTTGATATCCAATTTGTCTTCCATATTCTTAATTTGTGTTCTTATCTTTATTATTTCCTTCCTTAGTGTTCTTTGGTTTTGTTTTCTTGTCATTTTTCTAACTTTTTGAGATTGTTATTTCAATAATTGATTTTGTTTTCATTTTTCTTGGGTATATATGTAGGTGGGGAACTGCTGGGTTATATGGCAACTGTATGTTTAATACTTTGAGGAACTGCTGAACAATTTTCCAAGGTTACTACATGACTGTATAATCCAGTTACCGAGACATGAGGATTCCAAGTTCTCCACGTCCTTGTCCAGAGTTGTTATTATCTGTCTAGCTATTGCAGGGGGGTTGAAGAGGTGTTTTGAGGATTTGATTCATATTTTTCAAATGATTAATGATATTGATCATCTTTTTTTTTTTTTTTTTTTTTTTTTTTTTTTTTTTTTTTTTTTTTTTTTTTTTTTTTTTTTGGTACTGGGGATCGAACTCAGGGCCTTGGGCTTGTAAGGTGAGCACTCTAACCGCTGAGCTAAATCCCCAGCCCTTGATCATCTTTTCATATGCTGTTCACTCCCATTGTATTGTTTTTTTTGTTGTTGTTGATGCTTTTTGAAGCACAAGTTTTTAATCTTGCTAGAGTCCCAGTTATCTGTTTGTTTGCTATCTTTTTGATACCAAACCTAAGAAACACTGACTAACCTGAAGTCATGAGGATGTGTCCATGGTTTTTCTCATGAGTTTGAGATCCTACATTTAGGCAGGTATCTGTTTTGAGTCATTTTGGCTATAATGTGAGTCTGGAGTCTAACTTGACTTGGGGAATCCAGTCGTTGCAGTACCATTTGTGGAAAAGGCAATTTCCCCATTGAATTGTCTTGGCGTCTTGTCGAAAATAAGTTGATAGTACATGCAAGTGTGTAGTTTTGGACTCTCAGTCCCATACCATCTGATACATTTGTTTATCCCTATGCCATTACCAGGCTGTTCTGTTGTAAGTTTTGCAGGTGGAAAATGTGAATCCTCTAGCTTTGCTAGTTTTCAAGATTGCTTTAGTTATTCTGGGTTTTTCACATTTCCATATGAATTTCAGGATTATTCTGTCAGTTTCTGTTAAATAAAAAAGGGAGAAGAGGCAACTTGGATTTTAATAGAGCCTGAGTTGAATCTACAGGCCAATTTGATTTTTTACTGTAAGTACTTAAGATGCACAACACAATGTTTTAATATATTTGTATACAGTGAAATGATTACCACAGTAAACTAACGCGTCCTTCATCTCACTATCTATCCTTCATGTGCATGTGTGTGAGGGTAAGAACACCTAAAATCTGTTCTTCGAGCAAGTTTCTAGTATACAATACCTGTAGTCCTCATGTTGTACCTCATCCTGCACTTGGATCCGCATGTCCTCATTTCTTCCCTGCTTCATTCTACCATTTCCATTTCTATGTATTCAATTTAAAAAAAACCAAAAGATCCCCATACAAGTGAGATCATGCAGTACTTTTGTTTCTGTTTCTGGCTTATTTCACTTAGTTTAGTATCTTCTGGGCCCACCCATGTTTTCACATATGGCAAAATCTCTCTTTTTTTTTTTTTGGAGGCTTAAAATCTCTCTCTCTGTCTCTCTCTCTCTCTCTCTCTGTCTCTCTCTCTCTCTCTTCATATATGTAAATTTCCCCTGTAAGATCAACATTGAACCTAACCTTGACTTTGATTCAGTTCTTGTTTGATTAGGTTTTTGACCAGAATCGTGGAAGGAATTACGTTCGTGAACCAATATATACAATTACAAATTCTTTTCCCATTTGTCCATTGATGGGCATTTATGTTGTTTCCCCATCTGGGCTCTTGCACAGGAGTACAGATATCTCTACGCGGTGCTGACTTACATTTCCTTTGGGTGTGTACCAGCAGAGAGATGGCTGGGTCATATGGTAGTTCCATTTTTTAAGTCTTAGAGAAACCTCTGTGCCATTTTCCATGTGACTATTCTAATTTGCATGTTCTTCAACAGCATACAAGTTTCCTTTTTCTCCACACTATCGGCAACCCTTGTTATCTCTTGTCTTTTTGAAAATAGCCATTGCTGACAGGTATGAGGTGATATCTCATTGTGGTTTTCATTTGCTTTTCCCTGATGACTTCTGATGTGGAGCCTTTTCACACACTTCTTGACCATTTTTATCTTTGGAGAAATGGCTGCTTCGCCCATTTTTTAATTGATAGTTTTTATTTTTTACTGTTGGTTTGTATAGCAACTTGGGGAAGTATTGCCCCTTCTAACAGTATGAAGTCTTTTGATCTATAAACATGAGATGTCTTTATATATTTTTAGGTTTTCTTTCAAAATGTTTTGTAGTTCTCAGTGTGCAATTTTTTTTTCAGTGTGCAATTTTTGTACTTGCTTGTAAATTTTTTCCTAAGTATTTTGTTATTTTTGGTGCTATTATAAATAGAATTGTTTTTATATATATAACTTTAAATTTTTCATTGTTAGCGTAGAGAAATATGATTTTTCTGCATTGATCTTATGGCCTACAGTCTTGCTAAGTTCATTTATTAGTTCAATAGTTTATTTTTGTGGATTCATTAGGGTATTTTTAGCATACGAAATCATGTTATTTGCTAATGGAGATCAATTTGTCTCTTCTTTTCCAGTCTGGGTGCATTTTAATTTCATTTTCTTGCTGAATGGCCATGGCTAAACTCTGTAGTACAATGGTGCGCAGAAGTGGGTTCAATGGACATTTTGTCTTGTCCCTGATTTTAGGAGAAAGGATTTTGTCTTTCATCATTATATGTGATCTTAGCTGTTTGTGTTTCCTAGATACCTTTATCAGATTGAATAAGTCCTAGTCTTTTTTTGAGTGTTTTGTGATGAAAAGGTGTTGGATTCTGTTAAATGCTATTCCTGCAATTATCAAGGTATTATTTTTTCCTTTTTATTTCATTAATACTGTGTATTACATTGACTGATTTTTGGATATTAAGCCAACCTTACATTCCTGGGATAAATCCCACTTGGTCATGGCATAGAATCCTTTTTTATGGCCACTGAAACTTCTGCTGGGCTAGCTGGGGGTTCACGTAAGTATTAGACAGAGGTGTTGGGGTATACCTTAATGTTCTAGTGGCTTACAGTTCTGCTTTTGCTTTCATTTCCTGCTCACACAGACTCTTAAGGGAAACCAGAGGTAGGAAACTAGGGCTTTCTCAGATATTTTCTGAGCATGTATGGAGTCCCAGGCATGAGCATGACCTTCTAAATTCAAGGAATACATTTAAATTTCTCAAAGTCTTCTCTGGAGACACCCCTTAAATTCCTCTATGGACACCTCATTCCTTATCTTTTCCTTTTGAGGGATGTTTCCTTCCTTTTTTTTTGGCCGGCTTCTTGTTTGGCCCAACTAGTCTTGCCACCTGAGATAGCTGTGATGTTAATTAATTGGCACTTACAGTTTTTGATAAATGCACATGGAGCAGGCTCTAAATGAGGTCAAATCCAGAGGAGACTTATGCATGGGGCTTTTCCTGGGAGCTGCCAGAATAGGCAGATAGTAACAGTTCTTTAGGATTTTTGTTTGTTTGTTTGTCTTTAATGCGATGAGGATCTTCAAATCTAATCTGTCCCTTCAAGTGGCTACTAAATTGCTGATTGTCATGGCTACTGTGGTGTGAGGTTGCTGGTTTTTAAGGTTACCTTATGGCTGGAAGAAAAGAGGGGATGAGACTAGGGCAAGCTGAAAAGCATCACAAATTTGTGATTCTGCAAAGATTTAGTGGGTTTTTGTTTTGTTTTGTTTTGTTTTAAAAAAATGCTCTTCATATTAGTGTAAGCCTTTGGTCAATTTCCAGAGTTTCTGTGAAAGCTGACCTTGACAAATTTTGCTTCATTTGCATTCTGTGCTTTCTCCTTCATGTTCTCTGGCCTTTTATGGAGGAGTGGGCTTTGGGAGTGAGGTGGATGGGCTTTACTCCATCAGTCCAGAAGTACTGCTTGTTAATGGTTTAAATCTAAGATGTTCTCTAAAAGTCACCTGATGGGCTTTTGGGAAGTGGTTATATCAAGCAGACTCATGAGTCCACTGATGAGATCATAATGTGATGACGTTATTGAGAGATGAAACAGGAGGTGGGGCCCAGTCAAAAGCAGCAGATCAGGGGTGTGATGTTGGGGACTCTATTTGAGCCTCCACCCCTTCCTCTCTAGTTCTTTCCCTCTCTTTCTTCTCCCTGGCCGTCCTGAGATGAACAGCTTTCCCACCATGCCCTTCTGCCATGATGTTTTTAATTTGCCACAGGCCTAATAGTAATGTAGCCAGCTGACTGTGGAGTGAAACCTCTAAAACTGTGAGTTGAAATAAATATTTCCTCCTGTGAGTTGTTCTTCACAGGTATTTGGTCACAGTGACAAAAAAATTGGCTAACACACTGCCCGATTTTTGATTTGTAATTGGGTAATTTAAATGACTCACAGTGGACAAAGTATTGACATATTTGGGTATATATATCTATAATCCTACTGCTTATACTCTATTCACTGCATGCATCTTATTTTTTCCTTTTTTTTTTAAATAATGTGTCTTATTATATATTTCCTCTATTAGTTTACTACTAGTATATGTGTGTGTGTGTGTGTAATTCTTTTAGTGGTCACCTTAAATACAATGGTCATTTTAAAGAATCTACTACTAAATAGTACTTTTTCTACTTTCCAGATAATGCTAAGACCTTAAAACACTTCAACTTAATTTCTCCCTTCTACCTTTTACAATACATTTTTTTTTACCTTACTATATGGGAAACCACACAACACATACATATTATTTTATCCAACCAACATACATTTAATTTTACCAATATATTTATCATTTCTCTTGTCCTTAATTTCTTTTTAGGCTTTTGTCTGTCTGAAAAATCCCTTTAGTATTTTCTTTGTGTATGTATGCTGGCAGATATTAGAAAAATTCCTTTATTGCTTTTTCACTTTTATGGATATTTTTCTGGCTGTAGATTTCTGTGTTGACATTTATTTTCTGTTAGCACCATAAAGATGACATATGCCTTAGTCTACTTGGCTGCTAGAACAGAATATCATGAATTGAGTGGCTTAAACAAGATATATTTAATTTTCACAGTTAGAAAGACTGGCAAGACCAAGATCAAGGTGTGAGCCAGTTTGGTTCCAGGTGAGGGCTCTCTTCCGGGCTTGCCGACAGCCAGCTTCCTGCTGTGTCCTCTCATGATGGAGAGAGAAATGATCTCTTTTGTACACATGTACAAAAGGGTGCTAACCTTATTCACAAGGACTCCATTTTCATAAGTAATTACTCCCTAAATGTCTTGCCTCCAAATATCATACCACTGGGGACTGGGGCTTCAATCTGTGACTCCGGAGGCGTGTTCAGTTTAGAGTAGCATCCTATCATATTCTGCATCTATTATTTTTGAGATGGTAGTCTTATATTTGCTTCTTAAAAAGTAATACATTTTCTCCCCTCAGGGACTTTCAAAGACTTTTTGTCTTTGTCTTTCAACAGCTTTTGTTCAGCTCAGAGTTTCTACTGCTTGTCAAGTCTGTGATTTGGGGTCTTTAATTTGTTTCAAAAAACCCTTCACCACCTCACTTCACGCAGTGTTCCGGGTACATGTATGGAAGGTCTTTTGTATGTGCTATTGGCCTTTGACTTTGTTTTAGACGTTTCATCTTTTTTTCTCTTGTCCCAAGGTAATAAATTCTCATTTTAGCTGTGTTCAATCTGCCATTCAGTTCCCGGTATGTTTTTAATTTCAGTTACTATAATTTTTTAAAAATTTAAAATCTATGCTGGTACACATTTGTAGTGCTTAATGATTACATTCATTGTGGGGAGTTGGTACATGTATATAACACATCTCAATTCTTTTTACCTCCCCTGCCCCTCCTTTCCCTCCATCTCTCAGCCCCCTTCTCATTTGCAAAGTTATTATAATGTTTAATTTTATAATTTTCACCCTTCAAAAAATAGACTCCCATTCTCTGGCAAAAATCTGCTTTGTCTAGTCTAGTTTTAAAATATATCAACCATAGATAGTTTAAAATGTGGATTAGATAATTTCAGGATAGGTGTACCTGTGGGTCTACTCTCTAGTTTATTCTTTTGGTCCTTGTTTTTGGCACACTTAATATTTGTAGATTAACTGCTAAAATTTGTCTATTATGAATAACAACAAATTATAGAGCTCTGGTTGATATCACCTACTTCCATCAAGGGCTGGCCCTCTACTTGGTGCACAACAGAAAAGTGCTCAGTAAAATCAGCAGGTGAGAAGACTTGAGACTGACCTGTGAGTCTTCACTTGGCTCAGTCTGGAAGCAGGACATTCCTTAGGCTCCTTCTCCTTGGTGAGTCTGAAGCAGAACTCTCCTTTCCTAGCATGGTGAAGTCATTAAAACCTTGGCTCTGTCTTCCAGCTGTTGACTTCCTAGTACCCTGCTTGCTAAGAAGAATATGTACCTCAGTAAAAAACCCAGTGCCGTGTATGAGGCTCCCCTCTCTGCTTTCTTCCTTTCCTAGTCTCAGCCTTTGAGCCCCGGCAGCTCTGGTATCCACACACTCCGACTTCTGTCTCTCACACAGAGATTTTACGAAGTTCTGCTGGTGTTTCAGTCCCGCACAAAGATTGGCAAACTCTCCGGTGAAAGATTGGCGAACTCTCCAGTGGGGAGACTTCACCTACAAAGCTGGGCTTCTTCAGTGTGCTTTCCTTCTTTCTGGAATCCACCACCTCAAGGCTTGGCAGCCTTCAAAGCTCTTTAATGCCTTCCAAGAGGTTAATTTTTCTTTTAATTCAGTTTTTCTCATTTTTTTTTTTAAATGGGAGCACTGACTTGCTAAGAAGCTACTCCCTCATAACTGGAAGTAAAAAGTCTACAAAAAGTTTTATTTATTTTTAATAGACTCAATTTTATGAAGTTTCAGGTTCACAGTGAAATTGAGCAGAAAGTAGAGATTTTCTGCACGGCCCCTGCCCAGTTTGTGTGTAACCTCCTCGACTATTAACATCTACTACTGTGGTAGTTTGTCACAATGGTACACGCTCATTAACACATGATTGGCCCAAACCCATAGTTCACAGTGGAGCTGACTATTGATGTTGCTCATTCCATGGCATTTGACAAATTACATTTATTTTTAAATTAAGCATATTTGGAAAAATTTTAGATTGACACAAAAATTGTAAAGATAGCATTGTGAGTTCCTATCTACCCTTCATCCAGCCTTCCTTGATGTTACCATATCACAAGGGCACATTTATAAAAAACTAAAAGAAACAGCATTGTTATATTACTGTTATGGCTCGTGTTTAGATGTCCTACCAAAACCTCACGTGGTCATAAGTGAAGCTTTTTCAGAGGTGGCTGGGTCTAGAGTGTGTGATTGATTCATGGTGCAATGCTAGGATTAAAGATGCTGGGATTAAGGGTGTGTGATTACTAAAGTAGCCCACTATTCGTTTGGCACCCACCCTAACCCTGGTATCCTAGACAGAATAAAAAAGAGGCAAAAAGAAGCTGCTAGGGTCTCTTGCTTATTTGCTTCCTTCTGCCCACCATGAATTGTTTCTCCTCTGCCATGATTTTCTTCTGGGCCACCCTGCTTTGGAGCCAACCGATTATGGATTGAAACCTCTACAAACTGTGAGCTAAATAAACCTTTTGTTTCTTAAATTGTGGATGTTGAGTATTGTGTCTCAGCAATGGGAACACTTACTAAGACAGTTACTACTGAGGTTTTATTTGGATTTCGCAGCTTATTTTCACTTATGTTCTTTATATGTTTTAGTGACCAATCTAGGATCCCATATTGCATTGAGTTGTTGTATCTCACTTGGCTTCCCTGATCAGAGACAGTTTGCTTTATTTATTGACATTGAGTTTGCGAGATTATTGAGTTGTTATTTTGTGGAATACCCCTCAATTTGGTTTCAGCTGCTGGCTTTTTTTTTTTCTTCTCATATTCTACTGGCTTTTTCTTTTTTAAGAAAAAAAAATACCACAAAAGTGAAATGTCTTTCTAATTATATCACATCACATCAGGAGGTACATGTTATCAACATGTCTTCCAACTGGTGACATTAATCTATATCACTTAACCAAGGCAGTACTTCAGAGTTGTCTCCACTATAAAGTTATGTCTCCCCGCTTCTCCCCGCTTCTGTGGAAGCAAAGCCCAGTCTACACTCAAGAAGAGGGAGCTGGAACTAAGCTTCACATCTTATTTGAATGTATCCACACATTTGGATACATTTGGAATTCTTTTTTAAAGGAGATTTATTTGTTTTGCTATTTACTTATGTATACAATCATATATTTATATCAGCATGATCCCTATGTATTTGATACTTTGAGTTACAATTCAATATTATACCATTTAATTTAATTTATTTAATTGTTGCTCAAATTGGTCTATCTTTGGCCACTGAGCACTCTTTCAGCTTGGCTTCTGTGTCTTTTGGATGTGACCACACTTTTGTTTTTCTAGCATTTCTTTATTGTTTTCATCCTTCAAGATGCTCTAAGCCCATCTTGTAGTTTTCCCGTCCTAGCTCTGAAATCAGCCATTTCTCCAAGGCTGGTTCCTTTTGTTAGAGAATTTAGAAACCAATATCTGAGTGCTGGTGTGCTTGCTGTTACTGAAGTCATGCCATACATTTGTAATATATGGCTAGAGTCTTTTGTTGCGGTCTACATTCCTTCATGGGATTCCTTGACTTCATGGTTGATTTCTTTAAAAATTTGCATATACTTTACTCTTTGTGAGATACAGTTCTATGGGGTTTGAAGAAAATTCATAGATCATGTATCCAACATGATAGCATCATACAGGATACCAAATTCATCCAACAATTGCACTGTACATGGCTTTAATATAGTTGATCATCCTCCCCTTAACCTGCTGGACACTATTAACCTGTTTTCTGTATTGAGTTCTAACCCTTGCATCTCTGCCTAGTTTACAGACTTTGAACTGGGGACATGATTAAAATGGGGATTTAATGTCAGCTTTATGAGAATGAGCAGGTAATAATTCCTGTTAACTAGATTGTGAATTACTGTCTTGTTCATCATATCAGCAGGTAGCACTTAGCATGAAGTGGGTACTCACTAAAAAGATACCTTTTTCATGCAAAGTCCCAGCAAGAGCCCAGTGCAGTATATAATAGATCTACAACCACTGAAAAATGTGCTTCTGCACAGGACTGAGAATTCCTAGCTAATACTAGTAATTGAGTACTAGTGATTGAATATTACTGTGGTAATTGAATAATACCAGCTTTGCAGTTCTCTCTGGCCCTTATCCTGCAGCCTCCCCGTACTTAGTTAAAATCTGTGTGGCGTACTTTACCCTCCATGTCTTGTCGAGCACCATTTTACTTCTATTAAAAAAGACTGAGTGCTTTGAACCTTTGGGCTTTACCACTTTTGAGGGGTGGTGGTGCTGGGGCTCAAACTCAGGGCTTTGCACTTGCTAGCCAAGTGCTCTACCACTGAGCTAAATACCCAATCCCACCTTTAGGCTTTTATCTAGAAATGTTTTAAATCTAGAGATGCTTTGCCACTTAACTTTTCATGATCCAATAGTGGCCAAAAAGAGCCTTGGGAAAGCCCCAGACACATTTTCTGCCAGTCATGCAAAATAGCAGGAGGGAATAATCTGGAGACGGATACCAATTTTTTGAAAAGTCACGTTCAGCATGTGACACTTGAAAGGGAACCTCCATGTCTCTTGGCTCCTATGACAAAAGGTGGACACAGCAGCCACTTTTTAGATGCTGATAGAGAAAGGACATGCAAGGTCATAATGTTGGCCTGGGTGGACCTGCCAAACTTTACGCTACAGACTCCCAGCGCTGTAAGCATTCCTCTTTACCTAGTGTTTTCTACAGCGATGGAAAAGAACCAGAAGGAGTAATGGAAGATGAGACTTGATACGGGAGGATTCACCAGGAGAACTGGGTAATTTGCTTGTAAATGTATCTCTAGCCTCAGGGCTGTATCTACCCAGCAAAACCATGAAGTGGAAATTTGGCAAACATGATCATTAATTATCTAATTTGGCTATTTATTCCAATCAAGTTAATTGGTTAACTGCCAGGTTTCTACTCTACCTTGAATTGCTGAGGGACAGCAAAAGGGAAGGGGATTAAACCATGCATCTGATTCCTTTATGCACAGCTGATGAAAACGTCTTTGTGGAATAAGTATTTGTCCATTAAGGTAGTTTACGATGAGAGTTTTCCTGTATTTTCTTGCACAATGACAGAAGAGGCTCAGCTGGGTTTCTGGCCCATTAACTCACTTAGACATTGAGATTAGGCCAATTTTCACCCCAGGTCCCTGATGTTATTCATCCATGGATTCAACAAGATACATTTAATAACAAGATGGAAAACTCTCGGAGAGATGGGCCATGTGCCCTTGACCTTAGAGTTGAGTTGAGAGAGTGGAGACGGCATTGTGTTCATTTCCAGGAGCTTTGCAACTCTTTGTGGAAGATTGTGATATACCCTTCCGTATTTGATCATTCATTCTTGAAAATTGGTGGTATGCCAGGCGCTGTAATAGGCATGGAAAGTAGAAAGGCGAGGATCCTTGCCCAGAAGAGTTCTATGTGTGGTTAGAGAAGGAGCTAGAAATGAACAGTTAATACTGTATGATCCACATGATTATGTATTATGAACATTAGTTGCAGAGTAGGAAGAATAGTCCTGCTTGGACGAATCAGAGAAGGGTTGATTCTTGGAGTGAGAAGCTGAAACTGATGGTTGGGGCATAACAAGATCTCTTCTCTTAACACGGGGGTAAAAGGTAAGCGCAGAGAGGTACTCTAAGCGTGACAGCAGCACATATGGAGCAGAGAGCCCTTTAGAGGAGCTAGCAGGTGCTCACCATGCCTGGAGCCGGAGGGGCAGGTGGGAGATTGGGAGATGAGGGTCATGAGGTAGACAGAGTCTCTCTGGCAGTGCGAGAGGAGGCTCTGGCGCATTCTTGAGAGGCAGAATCGCTTGGTCATCTTTGAAAAGTCACTGCAGCAGTCACAGGGCGAGCAGAACCTCTAAAGGCATTTGCGGCTGGTTCAAAGCTCAGGCCACTCATTCTTCATGCCGCCTTGAAGTCCCCAGATACCCCTGAGCTCCAGGAAAATAGGATAATAAAGCCTTCTTTGAAATGTTGCTGAGAGAATCAGAAACAACATATATTAAGTACCCACAACAGTGTCAGGCATTTGTCATAACGGCTGGTGAGACGAGCATAATGTGGTGGAGAATAGAAGGCTGTGAGTCAGTCTCCTACATTCTGATCCCAGTTTTGCCTCTGACTAGCAAGGTATCTGTTAGCACACGTATTAATCTTCCTGAATCCATTTTATTACTGGTAAACATCCATTTATCAAAAAAAATTATTAAAAAACTTCTGAGCACATCCCCATGTCAACAGAACAATTCATGACACTATGCAGGATCAACTTAGCATCTGCACAAGCCTCTTTTAACTATTTCTTCCAAATAAGAGCAATAGAAAAATTAAAGTTTCACCTCTTACGATGCACAGCTACCCATGTACAACCAATAACCTGCAATCCTCTCCCTAGCAGGGGATGTACAAAGCTGCTTCTTATTCAGATTTGGGCAAGGCTCATGTCTTTTCTGCTTGAGTCCCTTTTTGAAAATACTAGTAACGATGGCAGTCCCCATTTCTTTAACCGGTCATGTGGTTGTGTTTGATATTTGCCACTTACTTCTTCCACAGTGCAGTCCACATTCTCTGTGTTCTTAGTGAGCACCTCTGGTGGTCCTTCTTCTCTGTGTGGCAGGGTGACCAAACTATCATTCCTGAAATGTATGTGCCATTAGCCGTCCTGCCTGAATTGGGATGTCGTACAGTGTTAACTCTTACCACAGGACGTGGAAGCGCTAAGAGGTACCATTTCAGGCATACTGTCTTCTGCCCTCATGTGTAGCAGCTGCCCAGTTGCCGTGAGAGTTAGGCTCAGTCACCTCAGCCGCTACAGTGGGAGCCTTCTTTCCCTCTCAATTCTTTGCATGAGGAGCCCAGTCTCAGCTTCTGGTTTAACAGAACTGTGCCGCCTCCTCTGGTAGAAGCAAAAAGTGCTAGACAGTAGAACCCAAAAGCATGGGCAAAAGAAGCAAAAACTGCAGGTGAATTATTAGGGCAATAGTAAGAGAAACCACTTCTTTTCTGCCCCTTGACTCCCAGACTTCTAATTCAGGTTATCGAGAGAAATACTATCACGTAATGAGTTAGAGTAGTATAATCTGAAGACCCCAAAATGTTGCCATCCAGCTGGTCCTGCCGCTGGGTCTTCAAAGACTGCCCCTTCATCGTATCGAGGAGCTGTCTTAACATGGAGGCCAGAGCGTTCCATGCACAGCAATCCATTGTTGCACTTCAAGTGCAAAAAGTGCACTCTTTTGTCAGAAGCAAAGCCATGCAGAATTCGGTGATGGTAAATTAAGCACTGTGTGAGTCTAGAGATGATGGTTTTAGGAGAAGCATCAAAGGTAGCGAAGGTAAATCCATATACTGATGATATGCCTATTCCAGCAAGACCATGGTGCTGTTCCTGCCATAATAGAAGTGATCTACTGTAATAAACATGCTATCATGTGCTGACTGAATCCCCCAAGATGCTCACATATGGAAACTCATCATTGGTCTCTGCAGTGGGCCGGTTGGCACTTGGCAGTGATGGCAGGTGGATCAGCTTTGATAGGTGAAAGCACACATTGCTGAGCCCGTATGCAATCTTCATGCCTGTTACCGTGGCCGCTTTGTTCGTGATGTCACTGGGCAAGGACCAGGGAGTGGGTGGCAAAGAGGCTGACTGATGTGCACAGAAGGGGTCATTTGCCATTAAGATTGTCTCAGTTGAGTTTGCTTTCTTGCACATTATCTTCTGTGTCCATTCAGAGAGGTCTGAATACATACTGCTTTCCCTTTCATGTCACTAACATCTCAGTTGTATTTCTTCCAAGTCCTGTTAATTATTCTTTATTTCTGCTTTTTAGATTGAATAACTTCTACAGATCTGTCTTCGAGTTCATGGACTCTTTCCTAGATCATTTCCTATCTGCTCTTAAGCACATCCAGTGGATTTTTTACTTCAGATAATGTGTTTTTTAGGTTTAGAATTTCTATTTCACTCCTGTTTATAGTTTCTTTTTCTCTGCTGAGATTTTCTGTTTTCATTCATTGCAAGCATGATTTTCCTTTAAGTCAATGAATATACTTCAAGAGCTGCTTTAGAATGCAAATCTGCTCATTTCATTTGCTCTACACTGGTTTGTTTGTTTGTTTTTGTTTGTTTGTTTTGTTTTTTGAAACTGGTGACATTTCGTTGACTCTTCATACATTGAGTAGTTTTTAAAATTGTATCCTGAATATTATAGTTTATGTTGGGGAATTCTGTATTCTGTTACGTATTTTAACAAGGAGTTTACTTTTTGCATTTTTTATTTTAGCATCTAATTAACTTGGTTGAGCTCTACCTGCCATCACTCCTGCTGTAGCTCTTTTAATTGCATGATAATGTAGATTGAAGGTGGCTTCTCCCTTTTGCAAGGCGGCAAGTGACCTCATTCATCTTTGTTCTTTTACATACAGCTGAGTAATGGCACACACCAGATCTGTCACGGTGCTCAATACAGAAATTTACTAACAAACCAAGAAACGCAGGAAACATCCACCAAACTAGAACACTTTAACTAAGATCTAGAAGCCAGGAGGGAAAAGACAGGATCCTCGTATGATGCCAGTGTCCACTTTCCTATACTTTAGTGTAATTTTCACTTTTTAATCCACTAGAAAGAATCTGGTCCTCAGCCATGTTTAGTCTTCAATATCTGGGGCTTTGTGTATTGTTTCCAGCAAAGATTCTATTAAAATAACTATAATAGCAGTTGTGATTGTCCAACTGTTACTTTAACTACAATTCCACAATGTGGATTTAATTCAAAAGGTATAAATTTGAATCATAATTCAAGCCCACAGGACAGACCTCCTTTATTTGATCACTCAATATGCATTTGAGCTGTTACAGGTGCTAGGTTCTAGAGAAATAAAAATTAATTAACATAGTTCTTTTTCTCAAAGGGTGGGGGAAACAAAGAGGTTAGTTATTTAACCACTTACTCACAGATTCAATGAATATTTAATGAGCAAGTATTTTGTGCTGGAAACTTTGCTAGGATCCAAGGATGCAGCAATGAGAAGATGGAAACATCTCTGCCCTTAATGAACCCAGAGTTTCTCTGGAAAATAGTAACTCTAAGAGAGTTTGTTTCTATGTTGTGGTCACCCAAGTATCTTATATTTCCTTTTTATTTCTTTTGACTCAGACTATACAACATGTACTGCTAATTTGTATTTTACTTAAGTCTCACTTTTCAAAAATTCAGATGAATGATTTAAAAGGAAAGATTATATCATAGATTGGATATGCTACTCATGCTTGTCAACTTCACATTAAAATAAATGTGTAATTATTAAAATGCAAGTGACTAATTGTAGAATATCAAGCATCACATGTCCCACACTCTGATAAACACCACTTTAAACATTTTAAGTGGTGTAAAAGAGGCATTTATAAAGTGCAATAAATATGATGGAAATATAAAAAGTTATTACCTTGCCTATGTTTATAAGAAAGGCTCTGTGGAAATGTCTCCTGGGTGGAAATGACCATATTTTCTCACTATGGCTTGTATCTGGATGTCCCCACCAAGCCTCAGGCACTCATAGATGGGGAGTTTTGAAGCTAACTGGATTAGGACAGTTACACTAAAATTACACTAAATGCTTTAATCCCAGCATCCCAGTGATGGCTGAAGGGTGGGCAAGGGAAGGCCACCCAGGGTGTGACTGGTACCACCCAAAAGACTGGGAGCCTGGATGGGGCATAAGGGAAGGGCAGGCTTGCTGCTGCTGCTTGCTGCCTTCTGCCTGCCATGAAATGTTTCTCCTCTGTGATGCCCCACTGCCATGGTGTCCTTCCTTGGAGCCAGATGACTATGGACTGAAACCTCTACAAACTGTGAGCTGAAATAAGCCTTTCCTCCTTTAAGTGTCGTGTACAGTGGTACCTTGGTTCACGAACTTAGCTCATTCCATGATTCAGGGAAAGAAGGCCACAGTTGTGTTCATCACCTGATATAGTTTGTGAATGGAAGGAAAATTTTGCTGAAGGCTTCTGTTTTTGAACCGAATTGTTTGCAAACAGAAGTGTTCATGAACCAAGGTACGATATGACTGTGTTTTGTCTCAGCAAGGTGAAAAATTACCAAGACACTCTTTTACCTCTGTATAGTCCACGGTAGGCAAAAAGGTGCCCTCCTCTCCCAAAGATGTTGTTATCTAAACGACATCTAAACAACACTTTAGATCTAAAATGTCTCCACAAAGCCTCATGTGTTCAGAGGTAGGGATTTGGAAGCTGACTGGATTGTGAGGGCACTAACCTCACTGGTGGACTAATCCACTGAGGAATCCATCTCTGAATGTGCCATCAGGAGGAGGGGCCCAGTTGCCGGAAGCAGGGCGTACCTTTGGGTATATGTTCTGTCCCCAGCCCTTTCTTTCTTTCTGACTCTTCCTCTCACTCTGCTTCCTGGCCGCCATGAGGTGAGCAACTTTTTCTCCTGTGCCCTTCTACTATAATATTTCTGCCTTGAGACAGTGAGCTAGAGATAAACCTTTCTCTTTTAAATTGTGTATGTCAGGTATTTTGTCCCAGCAGTGGAATGCTAGCCCAGATGTCCACATCCTGAAGGACTTTTTTTATATTACCTGGTAAACAGGAATAAAAGCTGCAGATAGAATTCAAGTTGCTTATCAGCTGACTTTAAGATAGTTTGCTAAATCGTCTGGGTGGGCTCAATATAATCACAAGAGTGCAAGGGGGTCACAGTGAGGGTTTGTGTGACAGGAGGAATCAGCCACTGTTGCTGGTTTTAACGATGGAGGGTGGCCCGTGAGCCCAGGAAACTCTGTGGCTTCTAGAAGCTGGAAAAAGGAAGGAATCAAATCTACTCTGGAGCCTAAAGGAAGCCACACAGTCCTGCTGATATGTTGATTTTAGCCCTGTTGGAGAGAACTGTAAGATAATAAATTTGTGTTGTGTGGGGTGTGTAGCTCAGTGGTTGAGGGCCTGTGTAACATGCACAAGACTCCGGGTTCCAGTCCCAGCACTGCAACAAAAAATAAATAGTAATATGTGATAGTTTGTTATAGCAGCCATAGGAAACTAATAAATCCTTACAGTGCTGGATACAAAATAGGCTAAAAAAATCCAACAAAGTGAATGAAGGTGAGGACATCATCATTTTCCTCTGCAGTAGAGCTAGTGTTTTGTGCAGGAAAGGAAAAGTAGTATCTTTACCTCACAGGTTGACTACAGATTAGCAAGAGAAAAGCATAACAAATTTATTTCAGTGACGTTTTACATGACATAGGCTCCCTCAGAAAAGAAGAACCAAAGATGCAGGCAAAATAGTGCATTTGATGGTTAGGTTTGATGAAGAATAGACCAGTGTGTAGAGGTGTGATTGGACAAAAAGAGAGTGTGACCGATGATAACAAACCAAAGGGCACAGAACAGGCTGATCAGATGCTTCTTGGCTTCTCTGTGGAATGTTCCTTCCCTCTGGGTATAAAGCAAGACGCCTGTCACAGAAGGGACAGGATGCTCTCTGGCCAGCTCTCACAATAAAAGGTGGGAGAAGGTCAGAGATTGACATCTGCCTCTACTGTTTTCTCACTTTCCGAAGTGCCATATTTGCAGTAGCGAGTTTGGAGCCATCACTGCAGTCACGCAGGGTGACACCTCGGCGCGCAGGGTTCTGAGTGCACTTTGGATGGAGGCAGCATTTACACTCGTTTTCAAGCCTGGGCGGAGGTACAGAAATGGGCTGCGAAAGGGCCTGGAAGACGGGGGAGGGTGTACACCACAAATCGTCGTGATGTGTGTAGAGAAATGTGACCCCAACTGGTGAAAACAGCACGCTCAGGGATCGGGACAATAAGGACTCCAAGCCAGTGACAGAGAGCAGACCAGGAAGGGCCCATGTGGCTTGCCAAGGAGCTGGGGCTTGGGTCTCGAGGCCACCCGGAGTCTTCGCATTGCTGTCTTTCCGTGTGGTGTGAAAGGCAGCAGGGTCTGATCTTCCCTGCAAGCTGGTTTCTTCAGGGCGTCGGAGGACTCTTGGGTTCTTGGGGTGGGGTCAGGTGCTGCCTGTAGGGAGCGGTCAGATGGGGGAAGCCAGTGGCCATAGCAGCCCGGTGACTTGCAGACGCCCTGGAGCTGACTCCCTGCAGGAGCTGACGAGCTGTCAAGGTTTCCGTCACAAACCCTGCGCTCCATGTGTTTGCAGTATGGCCACAGAGACGCACCGGGGAGCGGGGTCCGGGTGTGAGGCTCAGCCCCAGAGTCATCGCTTCCTCTCTCTTCCTGTACATTTTATACACAGCTTATTTTGCTTTCTCAAAGTGACGGTGTGGAATAAAGGGACAGTAATGAGTTCCAGATGCTTTTATTTTTCTCCTTCTATAATTGGAAACAAAAATATAGCATGGCTTTTAAATTGAAAGTGCCAGAGAGGGGTGATGCTTTCAGCTCTGGGGTTTAGCCGTGATTTAGAGCCCAGCACGAAACTGCGGCCGTCATCACCACAGCGAGCTGGCTCACACAGCTCCCTGCAGACTGGGCTCCGGCTTTATCTCGGAGCCCGAATGAGCTTCAGCGGTGAGTCCTATTTTAAGAAACTCTAATACACGAAACTCAAACATACAAAGCAGACGGGCCTGGGAGGGGAGAGCAGCCACATATTCAAAGGATGATTGTTTCACAGAAGGTCCTGGAGCAGGCCTCTTTTAATTGAGGCTCCCTTGGTGCATCTAAAAGTTTCCCCTCACATCATTAATTTCTGGGGAAGGGGGACAAAGAACCTCCCAGCCCAAGTGTTCCAGGCATAAAGTGCCAAGTGAAGATAATCAAGAATTCAAGAGACTAGAATCTTGAAGTATAAAGTATCTCAGGGAGGAAGGGGACTTGAATTAGCACGGGCTCCTTGGTGTACACTCAACTTTGCCATGCGAGGCCGGACGTGGAGCTATGTTTGCTGTTGGCTCAGCCGCTGCAAAAGTTAGGGGAAGTGATCGGTCCTAACACCGCGGGAGGAGACACCTATTTGGTTTAGACTGGAAGTGTTAAGTCTCTTGGAACCTTTCACTCTGCCCATTGGCCCATGATTGTTGCAATACGGAGTGATGGGGAGGTGGGGTTCAGGTCCTGACTGTGGAAAACCCGTCGGCCCCACCAACAAGACATAATAAGAGCAGATTACATTCCCTTTTGGGAGATAATTTTTAACGCAAAGCAGATCCCCACTCCCCAATCTAACCAGCAGGGCTGGAAGGAAAGATAAAGCTAAAGGGCCACTCAATCCTTAGATAATTTGCACAGCACAGTGGTACAAACAGAATTTCTGGACCTCAGAGCTGAAATTTAAAACCAGCCCATTACCTTTCATCTACTGCAGAACCGACAGTGCTGGCTCTCTACGCTTGTGGGTTCTGTATCCACGGATTTGACCAAACTCAGATGGAAAATGATGAAAAAAATTGCCTCTGCGTGGAGTACTACAGACCTTTTCCCCATCATTATCCCCGATCAGTACAGTGTAACAATAATTTACATAGTAACACTGTATTTGATGTTACATGTCATTTAGAGTTGATTTAAAGTCTAAGGGAGGATATGCAAATACCTTACCATTTTATATAAGTGACTCAAGTGTCCATGAATTTTGGTACCTGAGGCAGGTCCCAGAATCCCTCCCAATCCTGAAGGGCGACAGGAGTTCCGGTTCTTGGTTGATGTCAAGATTCTTAGTTTGATCCTGGTAAGCAGTAGTGACTGTTCTTTCCCACGGCCTTTCATATTTCTTACAGCTGTGCTGATGGCTAACCTTCCACATGATGAGCTGCTGTTAACTGAAGACCTGCTACGTGGTCGTCGCCTAATAGAGGTACACAAAATTGTCCATTTTCACTCTCACTCTGCAGCCTCCGAATGGGTCGGTCAGTTCCAAAGCCCCAGGCTTCCCCTTACACCATGCCCCATCCTCTGAAGAGATGACTCAGTGTTTCTCAACCCTTTAAAAATCTTATAAGGCCGAGGTCCAACCTGGATCCCTGAATTCAGGGTCTAAGTACGTATCTTGGGGGTCTAAATATGTGTCTTGAACATGCCCTCTGCGATCCAGATGCGCGATGGGGCTAAGAACATCTTAAATGACACAGGGTCTTGAGGTGGGTATGGAGAGCTGGCCCTTTCTCAGTGAGGCTTCTGCTTTGCTGTGGGGGCTGCAGCCCACCTTCTACTTCCCACTGGGTTTGAAAAAACAAAGAAAACTAAAGAAAAGGCACATTCCTCAGCCTGGCATGGCTTCTGCTGAGTCTAGGCCTGTCCTGACATGCAAGTGGGGGCAGCAAAACTAAAAGGAAACCCCAGGGCGTTCTCCTTCCTCTGTGAGACCCAGAACCATGTTTCTGGCCCCTTCCGCTGGCCCCTGCTCCTGTTGATTCTGTAGTGGTCAGAGGGCATCCAAAGAGGTCATTCCCAGCCCCTCCGAGGGACCCAGTAAGCTTTAATCACTGAGTTTAAAATATGCAGGGAAAAGGGTAGAAAACTCAAGAAATTCTTCACTTTCACCTTGCAGGGGGGAGCCAGTATTTGAGGTATTCTTTGCTCATTTTCTTCCCAGAGGCTCAGATTCAGCTTGTCTCCCCATCTCCCGACTTTTTTCAGTGTCTCCCTTGAGCACTAACAAGGCCGACCCTCCCACGGGTGACGGGAGGTGGACATAGGCAGAGGCTGCAGGCTTTTGTGGTTTCCGTGGGTGTGAGGGATTCTTCTGCCAGACCCAGATGTTGTCAGGGCACTGCTGGAACTAAACATCTAAGCACATCTCCAAACCCACTCTTCTCATATGGGTACATTTGCGTCAAGTTAAGCTTCCCTTGGAAGGATGTGGAATGTGTGATTTTCTGAAAGCTGTCTTTTACAGTCATGCTTGTCTTCTTGGAGTTTAGCTTAAGTAAATAATTAAGAATGTGCTCCCATGACCAGCCATGAAGATGTATATGGCAGCATTGTTTTTACTGAGAAAACTTGGAAACTTTAACGGCCAATAACTGAGAACTGGGTAAATGAATCGTGCCGTTAGTAAAAATCACCATGTATGTTTTTCCCTGGAACGTGGAAAGATATTTATTATATTTCAAATGCCAAAAGTACATTCCAAGGCAGCATGGACATTATGATCTCATGTTTGCATCTGGAAAGATACATGCCAAACTGTTAATAATAACTATCTCTGGGTGGCAATTAAAGGTGGTTTGTATTTTCTCTGTCTTTGAATGTCTGCATTTTCTACTAGTGCTAAGAAGAACAAAGTCTTTGTGGTGTGCGGTAATTGGTACACATCTAACACTGGTGTATGAATGAGGCAGGAGAACTTGGCCCCGCCGCTACCCCATGGAGTCTCCAAAGCCAGGTGCATCTCATCCCGATTCTACCTCCTGACTGCCCTGCACACCAACAGGCATCACACGTAACACCTACCAGCAGGACATAGTGTGTTTTCATGACCCAGGAGAGAAAGAGAGTGGATACTACCAAGCATCCAAAGTCACTGTGCCGCCTCTGAAATTGCCTCAAAGGGCATCAAATCACAGAGAGATCCAATCCGTAACACCGCTGAACTGAGAATCAGACCTTTCTCTTGGTGCTGAGTTGGCTGATATCCTGGATACTGCTCGTTTAAGATCTGAGTAGCTGAGATAGAACCTAACTGCCATGCAGACAGTCCTGTTGTTGTTTTGTTTCTGACGAGACCTGCAGACCATGGGATGGAAGTTCTGTCAGCTGGGGGGACCCGCCAACACCTCACCCCAGATCTGGGCTGCATCCTAGTGGCTCTGCTGCTGAGAGCACTTTCCCTCGGGGTCCTGCCCCTGCGACCTCCAGCATGGCAGCGCTCCCTGCACCCCACAGAGCCCACCCAGAGACAGAATGGCCTGGGTTCTCCAGCAGCGCATGCCCAGGGGTCCCAGTGCCTCTCTGGGAGGAAGAAGGCAGGCAGGGGCCAGGAGCGTTACTGCAAAGTAAGGGAGCAAACTGCTCCTGTGGGCAAAATCTGGCTCACTGCCTGCTTTCGTAAATTAAGTTTTATTGAATACAGCCACATGCATTCATTGTGCATTGTCTGAAGCCACACTCACCTCACTGGGTAGTGGAGATGGAGACCACATGAGCTCAAAAACCGAAACTCATTTGTCTAGCCCTTTACAGAACAGGAAAACCAGAGGGAGGGGTACGTGTCTCCCGTAGTACTTCCAGCTGTTTGGAGACACGCTCCTGGTTGTCCTCCTCTCTATCGCTGGCCAATTCTACATAACCAAGTTCAGCAAGTTTCCCTGCTTCTATTTTCTTCCTCTCATTTTATACCCTCAACATCTCTGTCAGATGTTCCAAGGGCCTTTTGAATGACACAATCTTACTCTAGAGTGACCATTTCATTTATGGGTTCGAGCCAGGACATTTCTGCCATGGTTGGGTGTGGTTTAAGTGTGGCACCTGAAAGAGAGTTGGAGGTGCTACGATGTAGCCATCAGGCAAATTTAACAGAATCTCAGACTATATTAGTCTGGGGGCTGTCTTGGTTTGTTGTAGCTGCTATCACAAACTGCCACCGTCTGGGTGGTTTAAACAACAGAAATTCATTCTGTCATAGTCTGGAGGCCAGAAATCTGAGATAGTGTTGATAGAGCTGTGCCCACTATGGGGCACTGGGGAGAACACGGTCCCTGTCTCCTCCAGATGGTGGTGGCTGCTAGGTTTCCTTGGCTTGTGACTACATCACTCCAGTCTCTACCTCCGTCCTCACCTCCTTGTTTGTGTCCCCTCCTGTCTAAGTGTCTTATAAGGACATATGTGATGGCATTTGGGATCACCCAGATAATGCAAAATAATCTTATCTCAAGATCCTCAACTTAATTAGATCGGCAAAGACCCTTTCTTTATCCAAATAAGGTCTTGTTCACAGGTTCCAGGGAGTAGACTGCACCCATGTCCTGGGTGGGGGTCGCCGGAATCTACTGTGAGGATGTGACGCCAGATTTGGTCCAAAAAGAGTAAAAGTCTGTTTGAGGAAATTTAGGATGAAAACTTGTGCAAGGAGGAGACAGAATAATTGCAGCTGATCTGTGAGTGATCCTAGAGAAGTACGTCTACCATGTCCATTGGAGTGAGACTCCAATGCTGTCCCCTTCCCGCCCCCACACAAAGGTCACTTCCATTGGTAAAAGTGTAGGTGACAGCCAGCTCCTTCCCACCCGCCGTGACGCGTGCCTGACAAGTTGGGGAAGCAACCAGAACCAAAAGTTCACACTTGCAGTGCAGTGTTGGGCAGAATGATTGTCTCAATTAGCCTCAGTTTCCCCCATTAAAAATCCAGAGAAGGCAATCCAGCACAGCTAGCATTGCACAAGGAAGCCGCTGGAATGTTTTTTCTTGTCATTTGTTCTGAGTCTTGCAACAATAGTGTTGCTTTAAAGCCTTATTATATTTACCAAGCTAATTCCTTGCAAGGACTATCTTATCTCAAGGCTTCTTCTGAGGTCTGGGAACGCTCCGACTGTCTTTCAAAATACAACAGATACCCACCCCCAGCCCTGTAACCCCGCAGGCCCGTGTCTGCGTGTCTCAGACAACGAATGTCCTTCGGCTCTGCTTTGACTGCACCAGAGGCCAGCAGCTACCTCCAGTGACACTTAGAAACTGTTCTTTTGTAGCAAGGGATGTAGAACATGTTTTAAAAGGCAAAGCTTAAAATATTAAAAAAAAAAAAAAGAAGTACACAAACACAGAAGGCTGGCTAGAAAAACATACTACCACTATTTTTAGAACCTGGGTTCTTTTCTTCTTAGGTGATGAGTGTAATTTGGTTTCTATAAATCCCAGTCACCCTTCTCTTGTCTAACTTCGACTGAGCATCTTGTGCTTCTGAAATGCCAAGGCCTGCCGGCTGTGCTGTTTATGAGGGAGAACTGATGTGAGTTTCTGGTTTTGGCAGAGGGTGAAAATAAGGAATTCTCCTCTGAGTGGGCCTCTCTCTGGATCCAGCTCGGCCGCAGCCGACCCTGGGCACATGTGTGCGGCATATGTTAGTCTTGCCTCTGAACGCCGGGCGTGAATCACTCTGCCTGGTTCTGCTTAGGGGGGATTTTTAGATCATGCTGTTCTTCCAACACGTAAAGCAGCATTTGATTTTCTGGGAGGGACATGATGGATATTTTTCTTAGTAAAATAGGAACAGTGAACACAGCCAGTATCCACTGCGAGGACAGAGGGAAAACAAACGAAAAAATGACCATTGAACAAGTTCCCCTCCCCAGGAGCTTCCAGATCCCTTTCCTGTGGGCTGCGGGGTGGTGGCAGCCTCCTGAGAGAGTGAGGTCATTTCTTCAATCAACACACACTTTTTCCAAGCCCCTGATGTGCCTGGAACTCCAGTGCCACTGGGGAAATGCTGGGGTTGTGCAGAAACAGAATGAGCTGGCTGTGCATGGTGTGTGTTCACTTCTAATGAAGCGAATCACTCCCAGTTCCTTGGAAATCATACTCCCAGCAGCAGCCTGCTTTCCGATGACCAAGTTCAAGTATGTCAGTGGTTTTTTGGCCATTTCATACACTGGGCCCTTCCTGCCTCTGGATTATACCTCAGTTACCCTAAGACTTTTCTAGGGGATTAAATCAGCTCTGGGGTTTAATTAGACTGATCCAGTCCAGGGTCTGCTGGAAACCCACTCCTCCAGAGACCCTCCAAGTTAATTTAAACTCTTAAGCTACTTAAGTCACTTAATCTCCTGGGGGTGACTCTGGGAATCTTTGGGGTCCTTGAGGTCCCAGCGGAAACTCAAGGTGCCTAAACTCCAGTCTGCTAGAGGAATTTGAAAGCATTTTTGAGGCATGAGGCCCCTGATAGCAGGAAAAAGAACAACAGAGCCTGAAAACCAAGAACAAGAGGAGGGCTCTCAGTGAAGGGTGAATGGTGGCATGTCATGGCCTGTTCCCTCCCTCTGGGTCTGCAATTCATGAGGCTGGTGGTGTCTGCCTGCAGGGAGGGCAGAGCGTGGTGTAGCCCGCAGCCCACCCAGACAGTGCTGGGAGGGTCCAACGCTGGAGAGGCCGAGTGATGGGAAAGAGGTGGAAAAGTGGGAGCTGCAGAGATGGAGGGAATTCTTGCTTTTAGGTGATAATTTTTCTCCTCTATCTGGATGTTGCAAAAAAGAGGGATGTGTGGAGATAGGAAGTGGACGGAGAGAAGAAACGCCCATTCAAGGAGGGGTGGGAGTGGTGGGAAGAGGGTAGGGGGGGTGGCAGGACATGTCCCTGTCCCCCACACCCAACAAGGACCCCCCTGCATTGTTGAGGGACATGAAGGCAGGCAGGAAAGGAGCTCACAGGGAGTTGCCAAAGGAAATCCGGGCCCAGGAACCCAAAAGCTGCTGCTGATCTGAAGAGAGCCCCGTGCTTGTGAATGTTTATAACCCAGCCCAACCCAAGCCTGACCCTGCCTCACAGACACCCTGGCCTCATCCATCCTAGTGTCCCCTCCAGTCCTCACCAGCACCCAACAAATCAAAAATAAAAGATGGTTTATAGAAAGGAGTTACTGGCTGCAGCTTTGAACATCTTTGGGATGACTCATACAGAGGCCCAGTCTGAGAGGGGAAAGCCCAGTTCTCTTACCAGGGAGGCTGGCCCAGCACCCTGGGAACCCATGAGATTCCACTTGGACCCCTGATCTCTGCTGTTAACTTTGGCTTTCAGCTCTGTCCCTCAGGGTCAGGTGGAACTTTCTAGAACATTCGTAACAGGTAGACTGTTAGGAAGCCCCATCAAACACAGGCCAGAAGGATCCCGTGTCAGCTTCTCTTTTATTTCTGCTCAGGCAGATGTGGGGTGGTGAGGGCAACTTCCAGAGCCATGGCTGTCCAGGGAGATTCCTCTCTCCTCCCCTCTTTCCAGAACCCACAGATGCATCTTCAAGAAAGACTCAGGATCAAGGGGAGCCCCCTCACTGCCCACAGGCTGGGGCAACTCTAAATAGGGGATTCTCTGGACTTGAGCCCATCCTCTGCTCCAGGCCAGCAGGAGAGGGGACTAGTCCAGCAGGGACATTAGGGGTGATAGGAGAATCAGAAGCAAAGCATCTCCCAGTGAAATCCCACCCATGTTTACACGCAGCGTCCGACAGAGATGTCCACATTTATGAGAGGGAAGGATCCATCCCCTCTATTGGCAAGAAATTAAACATCCACATGCAAAGAAAAAATGCACCTCTTCTTGCTTTACTTGTGTTATTAAGAACGCGACTCACACAGTCTATTCTTAGCTGTTTTTAAACAAATGCCTACAGTTAGTTTCGTGTTATTTTTGCTTCATTAAGAGGATCTGAGAGTTTCAGTCTGCCTTTTCGATGGCAGCCAGTCTCCTCTTTGTGGGAGAATCTCTATAATCTTTTTCCTGATGACAATACTTCACTTAGGTAACACTCTATTCAAGGGAAGAGCTCGGTTTATTTAGACAGATTTAGGTATGAATCTTAGTTCAGTCTTTCAGCAAATTACTTCATCTTGCAGAGTCTCAGTTTTCTTTTCTGTAAAATGGTCAAACCTGATTCTATGGGCTAGAAGCTGTGCGACTTTGTGATCTCTCTTGGCCATTGGTTCCTTTTATCTGTGCAATGGGATAAACAATGGTACTTATCTCTGAGTTGCTGCTAATATTAACTGAGTTGCTTTGTTTGAAGAGATTAGCACAATGCCTGGCAGATAGCACAGTCGGAGGGCTTGGGTTAGGAAGACAACGGCTCACGGTGGTGACTGAATGGCATGATTCATGTCACGCATCTGCCACACTTTCCCAACCCCCCACTCCTCCAGCAGCCCCCACCCGTCCCTCTGTGCCTCTCACCCATGGACTAGTGCTCAGGAGACCCTTCAGGGCCTTCCTCTCCCCCCTGGTCTTTCTCATAGCCACCCCGCCCTGTGATTGTTGCACTGTCCCTAAACTGTGGTCTACACGGACATCTCAACCTCCTGTTGCGTTTCACTGTGTGAATGGCTCAGCATTTCTCCTAAGAGACCAGACCTACTCCTTAGCATAAATAACAACAAGTAGCAAAAATTAACTCTAAGAATGGGTTTCGAGCTTAAATCCGGTCCTGAGTTCTTTGACACTCAAGGAGTGGAGTCTATTTCAGCCTTTTCTCAAATGGGGCTGGGCTTAGGGCTTTCCTAAAATAGCTGAGGGTGGCAACAGTGACACTGTCAGACCTCTCAAGCCAGAATGTCATTTTGAGGCTGTGTGAGGAAGCTAGTCTCATCCACGGGAAGATGAGCAGCCCCACAGGGCTGGACTGAGGCGGAGTTGGTGCCCACCATCCTGACGTGGGTAGAACTTCTCACAAATCCCTTCGTGCTCAGAGTGGCCTGTGCTCCTGAGCACGTGTGTTGAGGACTGTGGAACCCAGGAGGACCGATGATCCAGGCAGGAGAAGGTCTGAAGATTCAGTAAGCATTA
Source organism: Hystrix cristata (assembly GCA_004026905.1). Classification (NCBI taxonomy): domain Eukaryota; kingdom Metazoa; phylum Chordata; class Mammalia; order Rodentia; family Hystricidae; genus Hystrix; species Hystrix cristata. The sequence goes on along the minus strand of PVJO010005814.1, from coordinate 8,195 downwards.
AATGGTCTTTGTTTTTCAACAAGGACTCTGTCAACATGGAGTCCTAAACCCATGGAGTCCCCAAAGAAAAAGGAAAAGTAACTTATGTGGGAAAGTAACTTTACACCATCTGAAAAGGACAGATGTATGCGTCCTCTGTGTGTGTGTGTGTGTGTGTGTGTGTGTGTGTGTGTAAAACTAGATGATGATGGTGGGATACAGTGGTTCAAACTTGGTTTTTGGTATCAGACAGCTCTAAATTCAGATTTTATGATTCTGTTGGTTGGCTAGTTGTAACATTCCTATGAGGCTGTGTAACAAGCGGCCCCAATACTTAGTATCTTAAAACAACACATAGGTCTTTGTTCAAAAATTCTGAAGTTTGCATGGGCCACAGTTGAGAGTCTCTTCTGATCTTGGCAAGGAGTCATTTGTGTGGCTCCTCATGTCTCAGATGTCCTCCGTCACAGGTCTGGAGTCTTAGCAAGAAAATCTGCAAGAGTTCCAGCCCCTGTCTCCTTCTATCTGCCCTTTATTATTCTTCTTGTTTGTACTGTACTTTGACTTGCTCAAATGAGAGAAACCATATGGTATTCAAGCTTGTGGGCTTGGTTTATTTCGCTCGAAATTGTGTTTTCTAGGTGTCTCCTTTTTTCCACAAATGTCTCGAATTTGTCCTTTATTATAGCCGAGTAGTATTCCATTATATAGATAGCACATTTTCTTTATTCAGTCATCTGTTGACAAGTATACAGGCTGCTTCCAGGATTTAGCTATTATGAATTGTGCTGCTATAAACATTGGTGTACATATATCACTGTACTGTGCTGTCTTAAGCTCTTTGGGGAAGATGCCTACCGGGGGATAGCTGGGTCATATGGAATTTCTAAGTTTAGCTCATTGAGAAATCTCCATACTGAGTTCCATAGTGGCTGTACTAGTTTACATTCCCACCAACAACGTAGGGGAGTTCCTTTTTCACTGCAGCCACGCCAGCATGTATTTTTGTTTGATTTCTTGATGACCGCCATTCTTTCTGGTAAGATGGAATCTTAGCATTGTTTTAATTTGCATTTCTCTAATGGCTGAAGATGTTGAACATTTCTTCAGGACAGACAGAAGGAGACAAGGGGATGGATCGCTTGCAGACAGGAAGGGGTCCAAGGGACCAAGAAATGAGGGGACAAGGAGAGAAATAAATAAAATAAGGATATGCCATGTACAGAAACCTAATAACCTCAATGAATGTAAACATGATATGCCGTAAACAAGAACTAAGTTAATAATATCAACAAGAATGAAAATGGGGGAAAGGGAGTTAGAGGAAGAAGGAGGGAGGCGGAGCAAAGGGAAAGCAAATGAAAAAAAGAAACAAGCTGTATCATGCTATGAACCCACTTCCCAAGATGACTGTAAATTGCATGTACTGCTAACATGTACTAATAAAAATTAAAAACTAATAAAAAAAAAAAAGAAGGTGTGAAATGATTGGGACCATTGAGCCTCTTTCTCTAGGTGGTCTTTTTTCTCCCTGGTCTCTCGTGTGGAAGACATGAGAAGATAAGGCTCTCTCACATGGTAGCAGGAGGGACTGTTCCCAAGAGGGAAGCCCCGGTGCTCAAGCTTCATGATGCCTTTGCTTGCCCCACACTGGTTAGAGTCCCAATAGCCAAACCAAGTCACACAGTTTAAGCCAGAGTTAATCTGGGAAGGGAAAGTGGATTAGAGAAGAGTGTGGCTACCAGAAGGCGGAATATTTTGGGGCTCATCAATATAGCAATCTACTACATTGGTGACCCAGGACAACCTTTCAATCACTCTAAGCCATTGTTTTCTGATTAAAATAAGGACAGTAATCTTCAGTATTAATTGGGACTAGTCTAGGTTAAAAATCCCAAATAAAGTATGGTGTGAATAATCTATTTTTTTTTCCCCCATGCAACACGGTATCTGGGGTGGCCATTTGGTAGTATCAGCTCAGGCATAGTAAATAATCCAGCGTCTAGAGGTCTGCACAATTCTCTTCACCTTTCCCTCATGATAGAAAGACAGCTGCAATGGCTCCAGCCCTTTCAATGCCTTCCCAAGAACCGGTAATGAGTAGAAGGAACAGCCAAAGGCATGTACCAGTGTCCCTCCCAGAAGCCCTGCCTGTGCATACCTCACTGGGCCAAATTGCATCACATAGCTACCTCGAAGGGATTTTTTAAAAAGCTGGAGATATTGCTCCCTCTTCCAAATAAGATTCAATTAGTTTAAAAAAATAAAAAAAGGAAAGAAAGAAAAAGAAAGAGAAAGAGAGAAAAAAGGGAAGGGAAGGATGGAAAGAAGGAAGGAAAAGGAAGAAAACACCCGACTTTCTGGAAGGAAGGAAAGAAGGAAGGCAGGAAGGCTATTTAGCGGCAGGGCACCTAGTAGGGGCTGCCAGCCTCGCCTCCACTTGACGGATTTGCCATGTGTGTTGTAGGTGCTTAGTAAATAGTGGCTATTTTCTTTCTCATATTTATTTAATAGCCTGTACTAGCTACTGGAAGGCCTACATTCTGTCCTCATAGATCTCTTCCCCAAAGGCAGGAAAGGGGGGGAGCTGAGTTGCCCCATAACGCCTGTCTGCCTGTTATTTTACTTGGTTTCTGTTTCAATTGGTCAGTTGGTGACAGCTCCGTAACAAGTCACCTGGAACTCAGGGGGCTAGAATGGCAAGCACCGTTGTTGCTCCCAGTCCACAGGATGTTTACTGTGTCTAGTGTCATCTGGGCTTGCCGGCCGCCGAGGTCAGCTGCGAGTCAGGGAGGCAGCGCTGCTCACCTGTGCTTGGATCTCGCTTGTGTTTGGGGTCAGAGATGTGAAGAGACACGGAGAGAATTTGGCTTGAGAAAAGGTGAAGAGTCTCAGGCATTTTTGTGGTTGATCGTCCCCAGCTTCTATCCCAGGGCCGTGGAGGCCACAGCACTCTGATGTCACAGAGGGAGATTCTGTTCTGTTGATCTTGAGCCGCAGAACCGTGCGGGACGAGTCTCCTTGTAAATTGTACCTCCTCGTTTGTGTAGTCTGTGTGGGCTGGTGAGTAACAGAAATTTATCTCTCACCACTCCAGAGGATGGAAGTCCAAGACAAGGCGCCAGCAGATTCAATGTCTCACAGACCGCCGTCTCTCACTGTGTGGAAGGGGCAAGGAATTTCCCTGGAGTCTCTTTACTGGCGCACCATTCCTGTTCCTAAGGGCCCTGCTCTCATAGCCTGCTTGCTTCCCAGGCTCCCGGTACCATCGCCTGGGCTCTGGGTTTCACCCGGGGTGGGGGTGGGGGTCGCAGATATTCAGTCCCTAACACTGGTTCTACTGTTTCTCCAACTATGCTTCCTTGGAGCCTTCCAGTTTTCTGCAGAAATTCTCGCAGGATGGTTTTAGTTCCACTCGCTCAGTCTTTGCACTCTCCTCTGTAGAGGGTCAGAGAACACTCGGGAGAGCTCTGCCCTCTAGTGCACACCCGTCTGTCCCCGGGAACTTTCCCATCAAGTGGCTCTGTCCATGTCTAGCGCAACGTCTTGGCGGACACAGGTGGCTCTCCTTCTGTACCACAGAGGGCCTGCAGTGAGGCCTAGTTCTGTCTAAAGGTCCCAGGTAGTTTTCACCCTCTAAGTTTTATTGTCTGCCAAAGATCCCTTCTTCCTTTGAGCTTCCTTGAGAAGTGCAAACTGGCTGCCCGGTCGCAGCTCAGCAGCTCCCTGGGGCTCTCTCCTTTGGGAGTTTGCCTCAGAGGACTTCACTCCTTCTCACCCTAGCCATGAGGTGCTTTGGTCACAGACTCTGGGGCCAGGTGGCCTGGACTCTCACCAGGGCTCCTCAGTCATCTGCTGACTGTGTTGTTTTATCAAGTTACTTACTTTATAAAATGAGAGAAAGGGTAGCCTGTCCAGGAGGTTACACTGAGGGTCAACCGGGCTAACATCTACGTGCTCCTGGGATACAGCAAATGTAACTGTGAATGTGACAATGGCCCTTTTTGGTCAAAGCTGCCAGTGAGCCTCACTACTCCTGGTTGGTGCTTTATTATTGTTATTACTGAATAGTCTTCCAATCCCACCTCATATCTTTATCCAAACACTCCTTCATGCCTTCCGTATCTAATGTCAATGTTAGATACAGAAGACTTAAAAATCAATGAGTTGTGGCCTTTGTCCTCATGGAGACAGGCCATTAAACAAACGCTTTCAAACTCCCAACAACAACAAAAGTACAAGAAAGGGCTATAAATGGCCCTTTGGTCAGGGCGGTAAGGCGCTATATAATCCCAGAGGGAAAGCAAGGACTATAAATTTTTTACTGTTCTAAGATTCTGCTACAACAAATTATGCTGGGGTAAGCAGGCCATTACCCGGGGCTTACCAATGTCTTGGTTACGCATCACTTGGATTTTGACTGTAACTGGGTTTGACTTGTGTTTAGTGGCTGCATTTCCTCAGGGTTGAAAAAGAGGTCACATCTTTCAGGACTGGGCTTGACTGCAAGCTGCATTTCTGTTCTGCACACCACATAGGGAAAGGAAGACCATCACATGCCACTGCATATAACTCAGCTTGCTATAGCTGGATGGTGGGCTGAGTTGTTACAGTAATGGAGTTTTTAAAAATTTAATCGCTATTTCTATTAAAGAAGTACAGGGACCTAGTTTTTAAAAGCTTTACACTTTAAAAGGCTCATATCAAAACAGCAGTTCCCTAGTCTACTCCTCCGCCTTTTAATTCCCCACCTACTGAGGAAAGCCCTTCTGCTACTGTTTGAATGTCCCTCCAAAACCCATGTTGAAATTTAATTACCGTTGACACGGTATTAAGAGGTGGAGTTTTTCACAGGTCATTAAGTTGTGAGGGTCCACGCTCATCATGGATTAAGGATGCTGTCCCGGGAGTGGGTTAGTTATCATGAGAGTGGGTTGTTATAAAAGCAGGTTTAGCTTTCTCTGGCTCCCCCTCTCTGGTGCTCACATCCTCTGGCCATGTGACACCCCCCACCATGTTACAGTGTGACAAGGAGGCCCTGACTGGAGGCAGGCACCTTGACATTGGACTTCCAGCCTCCAGAACTCTGAGAAATAAATTTATTTTCTTTATAAATTACTCAGTCTGTAGTATTTTGTTGTAGCAGCAGAAAACAGACTAAGACTACTTCCAAATTTTTTTAGATATTTCTGATGGCATTTACCGCTGTATATCTAAATAACATGTATATATTATTTTCCAGTTTCTCAACTTTGGGTATTTTTATACTGCCTTCCCTGAGACTCATCTATATTTCCTCTGCCTTCTGCCCTCCAATATACATACTTCAATAATAATATTTGGTCAAATCAATAAGCATGAGTTGTATCATTTTGACCACGTAAAAACCAGTTACATCTGAACCATATAGCTGACCATGATAGCTTTTTCCTTCTCACTCATAGTTTTTATTTTTCTAGAATTAATAATTGCCTCATTTTTCTTTTTTTTTTTGCCTCATTTTTCTATTTGCTTAATTTTCTGCATACATCCTATTAATTTATTGTCCCTGGCAGAGCTTAAAATTCCTTTGAATATCAGCATGTGGATTTCTTTTTTTAATCTTAGATGCATCTTTTCTGGACCATTTCTGGACTTACCTCTAGAAAAGACTTCAGACCATGATTCTGTGACTTTCCTATACTCATTTTACGATTTCCTTTAGAAGCCCTAGGGATTCCCTTCAACTTTCCCCATGTCAGATCCCTAATTTCCTTTACTTCATATGATCTTTTAAAATTTTATTTTATTTTTCTGGAGCATATTGACAAATGGAGTCCACAAGTGTCTGAAAATAACTTTTGTTTACCTTGAACTCGATTGTCATGTTGGCTGGGTATAAAATTTTAGTTTACAGATCACTTCCCTCATCGTTTCAAAAATATTCTTCCATTGTTTCCCAGAATCCATCATTGCTATTGAGAAGTTTCATGCCATTCTGACTCCAAATCCTCTATATAAGATTCCCACCGTCCCCGGATATTTTAGGACACTTTCTTGTGTTAGCTTTTCTAAAATCACACCACAATTTGACTTATCAAAAGTTTTCTTTTTCATTCTTTGTACATGAAACTCATAAAGCCCTTCCAGCCTGGAGATGAATGCTTTTAGACATGGAAGCTTTTCCTTTATTTGTTCTTTATTAACACCTTTTCCTCTAGGTTCTCTCTTTTTAGAACTCCTATTTTTCAACATTGACACTCCAAGATTGATTCACAGATTCTAACTGTCTTATCTTTTTGCTTTTTTACATTTTCTCGTGTATACTCTCTGGGTGCTCTTTTCCACTTGTAGCTCTCTCTTTTTTTTTTTTTTTTTTGTGAAACTTTAAAAAGCTCCATTCTTACACTTTGAATTTCAAAGAAGTCTTTCTCATTCTATACGTTTTACAAATATCCCACACTCTTTTATGTATCAGGTTGTTTGCTTCAAAAACATAAGAAGCTCTCATCTTTCAGGGAGGAACTTTCAAAAGTTTTGTTGTAAGCTTTTTTCCTGCTCTTGTCAGTCTCTTTTTCCCTCAGGTACCTCTTGTACGTTGTATTTTTTGCTGTTAGTCAATTCATTCCAGAAGCTTTTCCTCAGATGACTGGTGACCCTGGTGGTCCATTTCATCAAAATCGAAGAACATGGGATTGTTTTCAGGGTAACGAAATGTTTTATAACTAGACGGAAGTAGTGGTTGCACAGCATTGTGAACATACTAAATGCCACTGAAGTATTCACCTTAAAATAGTTACTTGTATATTATTCGGGTTTCATCTCAGTAACTTTTTTTAAAGCAAAGCCCAAAGCTGCACTGAGATTAGAGTCTCTGTTGTATGAGAGTAGCATCATTGCCTGGTAGGCCTGGTCCAGGGGGACTGGCCCAGGACCTTGTCGTTTCTCTAGGAACATCCCAGTGTTAGTCTCTGTAGGCCTTTCCCACTAGAAAGTTCAATTTCCCAGTAAGGAACGATGCTCTAGTCTCTTGAGTGACTTGGGCTGTAAGTCTGGATCCCAGTTTTATGAGTTCAGAGGGGTAAAAATCATGCCAACTTTCATCCAATTTCCTTTTCCTTGGTGTGGTCTCATCCCACTCCAGGCTACCCTAATATCTCCGTGATCAAAGGCACCTCGATTTGACCTTCCCAGAGAGTAAACTTGCCTGGGAGTAGGAGCTCTTCTTTTGCTGGTACTGTTTTCAGTTCCATATCTCTGCTGTCCTGGATTCTTGGACCTCCACATCTTGAGGTTGTTTTGAATGTCTGCTTCCTTTTTGATATTCAACTCTCCATCCCTGTACCCTAGAAACTTAGGTTTCTTCCCTTTGCTGACCAGATTGTGTTTTTTTCTCTCCCAAGCACCAACATGCCATCTTTTTGCCTTACAGTGTTCCTCCGGGAGGTTGCCACTGGAGCCCGTCCCCCAAAGGAGGGGAGCGTGCGAGATGCACAAACGCAGAACTTGGGACTGCGGTCGGGATGAGGCTGGCCATCTAAGTGTTCACTACAGTGGCACTCTGTAGTTCTCTGGGTCTGAGTAGGTTACTGAGTCTCTCTGCGTTCCCAATTTGTAAATATTTCCAGAGCTAGAAAATGGTGGGTTGAAGGAGGAAGCCCTTGTCAGTCTTCAAATCTGCTGCTTGAGCAGAAGCCTTTCAAAGATCAGATGTTGAGCCCTTTGGGAGTGGAGAATTACTGGGAGTCCCTTTGAAACCTCATGACCATTTAATCCTGCCCACACCTTCGGAGCAACATTTTCAGCCAAAGGTATAAAGTACTTTGGAAGTAAGTGAATACTTGAAACACAAGCTAATCCCTAAGGGATAGAAGTATTGAATAGAACAGATGACCAGAATTAGACTGCTGCCTGAAATTGATACATTTTAAATGTTCATGCATAAAGCATGGCTAAGAGTTCACATTTTACTTTTCTATTCAATGACCCTTCTCCATCCTAGGGTCACTTCTTGCTCTCCTGGGCTTCACATGGACTCCCCAGATTGCAACAGAAACTAGAGGATTTGCAGAGCTCAAGCAGCGCAGCGGTGGCTCATCAGCACCAGAAAAGCCCAAACAAATCAGTGAAGCAAAACAACTGTTAATGTTCCAAAAAGATTTGAAAGACAGCCTCATTTGCATCTGGAGCCAAGTACTGTATGGAGAGACTGGGAGGCACCAGTAAGACTGCAGGGG
>PVJO010005813.1:0-94763 GCA_004026905.1 Hystrix cristata | reverse complement strand
AAAACGTCAAACATCTTCTACAGAACAAATGTATTGATGAAGAATTCTTTTAATTTACTTCATTTAAAAATAGTTGTAGTTTCTTTTCAACCCTGATAGACAATTTTGTTGGGTACACAAATGTGGGTTGCATTTTGAAAGTGTTCTACTAGCTAATAGCACATTATTCATAATGAGAAATCCAAGGACATTTGAATTGTTTTCATTTTTTTCTCTAGTGATTTTAAGATTTTTAAAAATCCATTCCCCCCTTTTTTAGCACTGTGATTCTTTATTTTATTTTATTTTATTTTATTTTTTTTTGAGATAGGGTCTCACTATGTAGTCCAGGCTGGCCTTGAACTCACAGTGGTCCTCTCTCAGCCTCCCAAGTGCTGGGAATACAGGTGTGTACCACTGCACTCAACTCTTTTTTTTTCTTTTTTCTTTCTTTCTTTCTTTCTTTCTTTCTTTCTTTCTTTCTTTCTTTCTTTCTTTTTTTTTTAGCAGTTTGATTCTGATGCATTCAAGTGATATGATTTTTGTTAAGCTCATTTTATTTAGGGCTTGCTGAGTTTTTGAATCTGTACATTTATATTTTTCAGCAAATCTGAGAAAATTTATGTTATATATTTTAGAAAGTTATTTTCTTGAGCTAGTTTTTTACTTCTTTTCATATGAACAATTATAGTTACATTAGAACTTTTTATCTTACCCCATAGATTTTTTAGCTGCCATCTAATTTTCAATCTTCACATCTTTCCCTTCTTTAGATTGGATAATTCCTTTTCATCTATATTGTCACATTTTTCTTTCTGACATTTCCTTTCTATCACTGAGTTCATAGAGTGAGATTTTTAAAAAGTCATTTTTTTAGTTCTAAATTTCCACCTCTTTTTTGTAGTTCCCATTTTCTTGACTGTGTCCTGTCTTTCCATTAATTTTAAGTAGGTTTCTATTACCTTATTGAGTGTAGTTTCAACAGCTGCTTGCTTCATAGTTTCAGCAGTATCCAAGTCATTTTAAGCTTGGTATTTTCTCTTAAGACTCTATCACATTTCATTTTTCTTTGCTATGGGCCAAAGGTAACAAATATAACATAGTGATTCTTTAATTACATAGACTCCAGGACTTGCCATAAATCTTTAGAGACTGTTGCATTTTCTGTTTATGAGACAAAACCCAGAGGGACAGACAGAATCCTCCGGTAGGGACCAGAAGCCATTGGGACATCGAGCGAGCGACCACAGTGCCCACGTGAGCAGCTGCAGTACATGCAGAAAAATTTGGTACTGGCTATACTCCAAATGCTCCAAAGGGACAATGGCACCAAAAGGTGTCAACCTAGAGACAGCTGTTGAAATGCAGCAACACCTTCAAAGAAAGAACTTTTTAATAAGTAAGCATGTATAGTATTCTAAGAAATGTGAATAAAATCTGAGTTTGGAGGTAAAGATGGGTTGCTGAAATTCCAAAAGAGATTTAGCTGCATGTTATGCCATGAGTATCTGTGCTCACCACAGCTCCTCTGCGCAGGGAGGTGAATCTTGTGCCTTATTTTGAAGACGTTACTAATTTATATAGAGAAGCTTCTAATTTATGTGGAGAAGCAAAGGCATATGAAGGAATTGGAAAAATGCAAAAGGCTCTATCATTCAGGAATAAATGAACCAAAAGGAGAAAGAAATCCATGACTTCTACTGTCCTTCTAGAGGTGAGAGTCCCAGGAAGTTGCTCCTGGTTGGTGTGCACTGCAGGGTGAGCTGGCACGTGCTGAAGTCTCCTCTGCCTGCTCCATGCTGAAGAGCTGTGGCTGGCACAGATCACGTTCCCCAGCAGGTGCTGTGTGTCTCCAGTCCACTGCTGGGCTGCTTTTCTTGTGGCAGCATTCAGCCTCATGGGCTGGGAAGAAGATTTATGCAAGAAGAGAGATCTATGCGAGGGGATATTGGTAGTGTCTCTATTGTGGTCCGTCTTTTGTCAGCACTTTGGAAAATGTTTTTGGGAAGGAGAAATGGGGTCAGTGTATGCCTAAGTTTACTGTATGAAGAGCAGGCTTGTGCTGGAATTATTTGTGTCTTTTTCCTGAGGTCTGAGCTTGTGTTTTCTGGGCTTCTTTGATTCAAGTTCTTGAACAACCCCAAAGGGACTGCTTCCTAAAGGGCAGGGAATGGGTTAATCTTCATTTGCATATTTGATATACACTTCCCTTCACTTCCTTCTCCTCATCTTTCTTCACCCCGCTCAACTAAATCATCACATTACTCAAGTTCTTCCTATCTCCTGACTTAATGAGGTACATTGCGTTGCTCTTTTGGCATAAACAACATGATTAACATACTGTAGCAGATGTGGCAGGGAGAATACCATTGCTAAGGCTGTTGGAAGACATTGGAAGTTTCCCAAAGAATTATTTAATAAATTCTGCTGCTCATGAAGCTAAGAATGAGATTATTACTGATGTATTCATTCAAGACAAAAAACTAACAGAGGGAAAAAAAGATCATTTGATAAGAGAAAATGGAAGGCAGAAAGAAAAGGATTTCAAGACATAATTCTAAAATGAGCTTGTAGATAGTCTAAAGAACATCTGGGTAGCCTATAGTAAAGAGTTAAACTCTAAAATTGTCAGATTAAAAAAAAAAGGATAGGAAGATAAAAATGACTTTTCAACTAGCTTCCATGGTGTTGGCAAGAGGATTGATTTGACCACCAGAGGAAACTGCATAGAAATTCTTATATAAATAATAGAGGTACTTGAGGTATTTCTAAACTTCTGAAAAGAAGAGCTGACTTAATAAATAGTGAAGATAAAGAGAATCTTTAAGTTCTTAAAAGAAATTCTGCTTTTCATCAGTTTAGCTCAGTGTTCCTCTAGCTAAGTGATACAGTACAGTGTATTTCAGTCAATCTTTGGTTATATTTACATAAAATTTCAGTTCTCTATACTTACCCTTTCCAGTGATTTATTTTCCTTTATGCAGGGTTGGGGGGTGTGACACCAAGTCATTTTTTTCTCTTTACTTTTACTTTTATTCTGAGACAAATTCTCACTATGTAGTCCAGGCTGGCCTTGAACTTGTGAAATTCCTGCCTCAGCCTTTGTAGGGCTGGCTATACAGGAATGTGTTACAGGACAACCTTGCTTTGATTTTTTATTTTAATGAATGTTAGGATGAGATGTGAATTATTAGATAAAATGAAGTTTTAGAATCTATTTGTGACTTTAGTACATATAAAATCAATTCTATCACCTCTTTTATAGTGATATTTTTGAAATTTAATAGTCAAGGTTAATTATTGTAATGATCATGAAAATAGTTTAGACAGTTTATACAATCTTTTGCCAGGAAATTCCATGGCAATGGTATGATTCCATGGCATGGCGTGGAATGATTTTTCCAGGAAAATCATTCCATTTTGAATGACTTTTCTGATGGTTTTATGTATATATTTGAATATCTTTTAAAAATTCTTCTTTATTTTCTGCTGTTCTTAATCATATCAGTTTTCAAATGTCCACAGATGACTAATTCTCACGCTGTATTTTCAAGAGGGTAAAGAGTTGGGGTTTTTGTGGATGATAATGAGTAATATAGTTAAAGTCCATGTGGCCAGGTCGACTGTCGTGTAGAACATGTTGCTCTAGTTAATTGGTCACCTAATGGTTTTCCCTTTTCTCTTCCTTGTATGAGTAATGACATGCAATCACAAACAGACACACTTTGTTCATTTTTGTTTTCAGCATTTTAAAAATACTGTTTTTGAGTCAGAGATGATGGCACATAGCTGCAATCCAGCACTTAGGAGACTGAGGCAGGAGGATCTCAGGTTTGGGGTCAGCTTGGTCTACATAAGAAGTTCAAGTTCAGCTTGGACCACATGGTGAGACTGTCTCTAAAAAATAAAAGTTCTTTTTGGCCACCCACTGCATCTCTTGCCTGAAAAAATTAAAACCTCAAACAAATAAACTTCACAAAACTCTAGTGGTCTGAAATTTGTCTCACTTGGTCAAAGCCCCTCCCCGCTTCATATTTAGGCCTGACTCAAACGCACTATGCTTTTAATGAAGACTGAAGAAGGTTTAGAGAAATGCCTAAAAATTATGCCAGATAATGTACATATCAGACAAGCCAGTTGAGAACAGCTCTACACAGCGGAAGGCATAATGGGTAGGACAGTAGAAACACCCTCCTATTTAAAATGATAGAAACGGTCCACATGGACTGATGGTCAGAACTGCCAGCCCCTTCGGATGGATCCATGCAGGGAAGAAACCCGCTCAACCTGTGCAGCTAATCTGCAGCATGGACTAGGATGTCCTTGTACTCTAGCAGCTCTGTACTCATAGTCCATATTTACTGGGTGGACGTAAAAACAACAAGCTTCGCAGAGTCTAAGCAGCGGCATAGTGCGCTAGGGAGAATTTCTGCTGGCCGGAACTCTTGTCTCTTCCTCTATACACATCACATCCAAATTGCTGGTCTGGGGAGAACTGTTGTCATTCAAAAAAATGATATAAAGTAGGTAAAGCAGAAGTCCTTTATACTATAAGGATAAAGAACAGGGACAGCAAATAACAGATGAAAAGCATTCACCAGAAGAATATTACTAAGGGATGTCTAAAAATCGAGACCAAACATATTGCTTTGACTTAAAAAACAAATACAAATCTTTTTTCAAGTATAAGTTCAGAGTAGTAGTTTGGAAGATATAATGACAACCAGAGGAGATAAGCAGAAACAGCTACATTCAGGACAGAGGGAGAAGAATAAAATGTACCATTCTAGTTATAAAGAGTATTATGTAAGCAGCACAGGAGGCCAGGCACTGCTGAAAATGTCCCAAACAAGTAAATGGGGACCAGGGGGACAGGACTGAGGAAGTTGTTCAAGATTAAAAGTAGAAAGAGAGGCACTGGGCACAAAGAAAATTCAATACAAGTGTGATAGGTGACTTTGAAGAAGAGAATAAAAATAAGAGAAATACTTCAAGCTATATGTATTTTCTATTGCTGCCCGAAAAGTTGCACAAATTTAGCAATTTAAAACAACATTCATCTATGATCTCATAGTTTCTGCAGATTTGAAATCTAACACAATGCAACTAGGTTCTCTGATTTGGCTTTCAAAAGGCTGAAATGAAGGGGTTGACCGACTATTATCTGAAATATCTGGCAAGAATCTTTGTAATTGCTGGGTGTGGTAATGCACGCCAGTAATACCAGAACTGCTTCAGAAAGTGGCAAGAATGATGGGATAGGTGTGTTTGAGGCTGAAGGAGATTCACTGCAGTATGCCCTTTACGTAATAGATTTTTAAAATTGAAATTTAACCACATTTTTTAGTCACAAGTCATATGGTGGTTGCCATATGGATACTATATGGGACTGTATCTCTGATAGTTGGACTACATGGACCAAGGCCTGAAAGGTGAATGTAAGAGCAGAGTGATGATCTCATTCATTGGCCTTCGTAAGAAGTTTGTGCTTCACATCCCTCAATTTTACTACAGTAGAGGTCTTCATTCCTGGGAAGATTCCATCTACCAGTGACAAAGCAAATATTTTAGTCAACCTAAAGTTATAGCTGCTGTGTGGTCATTTTTGGACCCTCATGTCAGTAGACCAGCAACCAGAAAAGGTGCCCTGGTTATCAGAAAGAGATGGAGTTACCGCTAATAATGGCAGCAGGGTGAAGAAATTCTGGAACTCAGGATTCACTGGAGCATCTCTTGGATGCTTCCATATTTGGTTGAAAGCCTGCGTGGTTGCAGCCCCGCTAATCTGTGCAACTGTGACCAGAGGAAGGGCAGGCTGAAGGAGAAAATGATAGGAGCAGAGCGTGAAAACATGGGCTGCAGTTTCAGACCTTTGGGGCACTTTTTGCTTGTTTACTTTTGGTTTTGTTTCAGAAATCATGAGAAGCTGTCATTTGAAAAAGCAGCTATAGGGATGGACAGAGCAGGCCGACGGGGATTAATTGTAGTATGTCTTTTACTATGATAAAATATGTGCCCCGGGGAGCTTTCAATTTCTAGTACCTTTGCGTGTATGCCTAAAGCTATCCTAGACGTTCTCCAGAGTTAGAAAAGTATGTACCTCTGGTGCATGCAACAAGCTGGAAGCACTTTGTGCCCTACCACCCCTGGGCACAACTCTCAACCTTGGATGGAAGGGACAGGAGGATGTCTGTGTACCACTCCACTATTCAGCATCTTTATCCCTGTGTACGGAGTACTAGTCAGGGGTCTTCAGAGAAATAGAATGGTGAGAGAGACTGAGAGAGAGAGAGAGAGACAGAGAATGAGATAGGAGATTCAAGGGTTGGCTCCTATGACTGTAGGGGCTAATAAGTATAAAATTCATCATGGAGGGCCGGAGTGGAACGTTCAGGTACCAGCTGATATTTCAGTTTTAAGTCTGAAATCTGAGACAGTCTAGCAGGCTGAAAGTTCAGGTGGGGTTTCTGTGTTGCATTCTGGATGCAGGATTCCTCTTTTGGGGGAACCTCAATCTTTGCTCTTAAGCCCTTCATCTGCGTGGTGGAGGCCCACCACACTGTGGAAGACAGTCTACTTTAAAGTCTACTGATGTGAATGTTAATCACATCTAAAAAGTACTTTCACTGCAGCATCTAGACTAGTGTTTGATAAGGAAGAAGCCGGGTCCACAGTCTAACCAAAGTAACGCCTAAAATTAGCCACGACTCAGGGCTTGTGTTTTACACTGTTTCACAGCAGTTTCTTAAGAGAGTTCCCGTTCATCACTTTATTAACTTTACTGGTTTTCTTCCCTTTATCACGATACCTCTCTAATAATAGCATTTCCCACGCATCTGAAAGAATGGTGTAAATTTGAGTCTTGGGAAGATTATTATTCAGTCCTCAAGTTTTTATAGTAGTGAAACTTTCTGTAGGTTAGATTAATAGGTTAATTATGTAATTTATTGGATGATTCTCACAAACTATCATTTTTTCAGTATTACTATCAACATTATTGACAGCAGCTGCAGAATCCTGTGGGCTCGAGAGGAAGGGAGGCCGGCTGGTCTTCACAGCTGAGAAAGGTGGGGAGGGGGATGAGCAGAATATGTGAGCCACCCAGAGGGCCCAGTGTCCCTCTCACGAGTCTGGGGAGGAAGTCTAGAAACTGGCAGAAAGTTTGATGTGGCTTTTGAAGGAGCTCAGGCAGCAAATTGGCGTGGGCACAGTGGCACTCCTAGCAATCCCCTGGCATCGCTGGGCTGGTGCTGACAGGCTGCTGCAGGCTACGCTGAGGCTGTCTTGAGACAAGCAACAAATCTTTCATTTGCATTGCTTTCCTGGGGAGGGAAGGCAGGCTGGGGAGGCACCACTGCATTTCAATTTTCTTTTGTTTTGTCTCAAAGCTAGGAGACTGAGGGTGTGATATGGAAAGGATGGCCAAGGGAGATGGGCTATACATCAACCAACTTATGTCAAAATCATTTTAATATTTTATATGCATAAGTGTATGAATAAAAGAACTCAGGTCTTATGAAATTCAAGGTAAAAGATAAGGGAATTAATGAAGTTTGAGTTTTCCCTCCTCGTATTCCAATTTGATAGCCATGGTCCAGGGACTTTAAATTTCATGGATCACATGAAATGAATTATGTATTTTCATGTCAATGTGTAGAAAAATGACTGTGTTAGTCAGTTTTCTGTCACTATGACAAAATACCTGAGAATAGCAACTTAAAGGGAGAAAAGTTTATTTTGGCTCATAGTCTCAGAGGCCCATGGCTGGCCCGTGGTAATGGACCTGAGGTGAGACACAATGTCATAGTGGCAAAGTGTACGGACCAGAGCTGCTCACCTCATGGCAGCCAGGAAGCAGAGTGGGTGAGAAAGCCTGAGAAGAGAAGGTAAAAATCAAGAGATGGTCCCCAAGGTCACTCTGCCATAACCCACTCCCTTCACCTGGGCCCCACCTCCCCATAGTCCACTCAGCTAGGAACTCCTAGGTGGGCTCATCCACTGAGGAGTTTGGCACACACACAATCACATCACTTTCCAAAAGTCCATCACTTGGCCTTTGGGGGGCACTTTAGATCCAAACAATAACAATAACCAGTATTCACTTAAATCTAATTAAGTACCTCGCCTTGTATTAAGGACTTTATAATTTTTGACTCAGTTAAAATTTTCAATAGTCCTGTGACATACTCAGTATTTTATATCCATTTTATAAAAAGAGAAAAACAAGATTCAGAGAGACTAAGTATATTTGTACAGCCTGTAATTGGGATAGACACGTTCGAGCTCGGCTTGCCCTCCCAAGCTCTTAATTCATCAGCACATTGTGCATCTATGGATGAGAGTATTATAGAGCCACTGGTACACCACCAGCTGAAGAGAAACTATAAATTACCCAGTAGAGATGACTTCTCAGCAGGGTGTAACTCGGCCATTGGAAACAGTTCAGTTCTCATGGCAAGGGTTTTTCTTTGAGGGTAAATTTAATGTTAACCTTATGAAAGGCTGTATTGTCCCCCAACAGTTATTTGCAGTAAATCTGCTAGTCTAAATCTTCAGAGCATTTTAGACCAAAGCCCTCCTTTTGCAAGCACAATAGTGCAATTTTCACTGGCATTATTTTAGCTGATATTTTACATCTGTCAGAGGGGTTTATTCATCTGCAGTGGTTCTGGTGCAAAGGCTAATCTAAGAAGAGGGAAGAAGGAAAAGGAGGACAATTGAACAGTTTTTCCCAGACAATCCATAGTAAGACTTTTATCATTAGACATCACTGTTTGGTGTCAGCTGTAACTAGGTCACATTAAATATTTTAAATTTTGCCTTATTTGTGATCCCTTCTCTCCTGTTACCTGTCTACATACAAATTGTTGTCAGTCTGATTCCCTGGGCTGTTACAGAAATATGTAATGCCGCTTTTAGACATGATTCACTTCCACTCAGCAACTGGAGCCCTTAAATTGCTATAACAAAAAAGTCAAAATAATAGTAGATTCGGCTAAAGATATTGACATGCAGAGATACTATTTATTGAGGATTCTGTGTGTCTGTGGCCAAGGCCAAACTGAGACAGATTCAGGACACCTGGAGGGTCTCGTGGCCTCTAGCTGTGTCCCTCAGCCTGTGGTGGCCCAGGAGACACACGCCGGTTGTCTGGCTCCAGTCCTTCCTCGGTCTGTGCCACATAAGCTTTGGGGTCTCGGAGACAGACTACAGTGGGTGTGGGAGTGAATGTCAGGTTGTTAACGATTCGGTTTCAGCCTATATCAAAAGATGTTTTCCAAGTGCTAATAGCTGCCAACCATTTACTTGGGGTATAATTAGAATAAGTGCTCTTTTTTCCATATGCAAATAACTGAGATAGACCACACCTCTTTTGGGGCATATGGCTCATTACATGTGGTACAAGAAAAGTCAGTGAAATTCTTCGGTTGGCCACTGATAAACAAACAACCAATTAATCACGGGCTGGGGTGAGAAGTTGTTTGGGTCTGATCCCATCCTGAACCAGGGTCATGTGAATCATCAGAAATGCAAGAGATTCCACAGCACTTCCCATCATTCATGAAATCACTTTACACTTCACTGATAGAGTTAAAAAATAACTTTTCCTTTGGAAATAATTTCAGAATCTCAGAAAAAGTTAGAAGAATAATATGAAAGTCTTCTGTATACCCTTTATGTTTTGCCATCTTGGCTGTTTCTGTGTCTACCTGTCCCTCAAAGCCATGTGTGTGAATGTATGTGCATACGAGTGCATGTTTCTTTCTTTTTTTTTTTTAGTATTTTTTAGTAGTACATATTTCTCATACATACTGATCATATTCATCATAGGAAATTTATATCCGTGCATAATATATCTTGATTCTTCTTTTTTTCCCATTTCCCTTCTCTCCCTTCAACCCTTCTTCCTCTCATTGTTTACAAAAGCTCTGTTTCTATTTTTTCCTTTTAGTCTCTTTTTTTTCCCTTTTCCCTTTCTTCTGTTCCCCTTCTCTCCTCCCTGTTCCTCTTCCCATTTAAACATGTTTTTCCTACTTTCCAATATCTGTCCTCCATTATGCTCCTTGCTCCCTTTAGGTTTCTCACACAAGAGAAACAATGTGATATTTAAACTTGTGTGACTGATTTATTCTACGCGGGATTATGGTCTTGAGGTGCATCCATTTACCTAAAAATGTCTCAAGTTTACCTTTCTTTTTTTTTCTGTGTGTTTTTTGTTTTTGTTTTTGTTTTTTGTTTTTTGGTGCTGGGGATCAAACTCAGGGCCTTGTGCTTGCAAGGCAAGCACTCTAACCACTGAGCTAAATCCCCAGCCCATCAAGTTTATCCTTCTTTGTGGGAGAATAATAGACTACTATATATAAGTACCACATTTTCTTTATCCATTCATTTGTTCACAGGCGTATGGGCTGTTTACAAGATTTATCTATTATAAGTTATTCTGCTATAAACACAGGTATGCATGCATCACTGTGGTAAGATGCTTTTAACTCTTTTGGGAAGATAGCTAGAGGGAGAACAGCTGGGTCAAATGGAACCACTAGTTTTAGTTTTCTGAGGAATCTCCATACTGATTTCCATAGTGGTTGCACCATTTATACTCCCACCATCTTGACTATTTGGTGCTCTATAGTCCTTACTTATCTGTGTCTCAAAGTCTTTTTCAATGGTTTTGAAAGTTTTCTGCTATTACTTATGTGAACAGGTTTTCTACACCCTTTGTGTAATCTTCTGATTTTTCATTGATCCATTTCATCTTAGTCTTCTTTGCATCATCTAGCAATTTTTGGATTGATTTTTCATGGTCCCTTGCTATTTTTAAGCTATTGTCATTTGATAATTGCCAACTGCAGCCCTATCTTCTAGGTCTGATATTCTGTCTTCACATTGGCTGACTCTGCTGCTTATACTTTCTGTAGAATTTTTAATCTCCTGGATTTCTATATGAGTCTGCTTTATGGAATCCAGTTCTTTCCTATGATGGGCATTCATGCTTTCAATGTCTTTCCTAAACTCCTCTGTAATTCATTTTTTTATCTCTATCCACTCCAGACTGAATGATCATTTCCTGCATTATTTCCATCCTCTCTTAATGATCTTTGTTCTGTTTTTGTCCAGAGACTTATCGATCTGTTTCGTTACTTCAGCTGCTACCATTTCATAAAATTCAGCTGGGTGTTTTTGATTTCCTCCACCTCATTACCTCCCTGATTTGCCTTAGATGAGTTAGGGATTATGAGTTGCTTCTTGCTCCTCTGTTTATTTGTTTTCAGTGTCAAAGCATGTAAATTGCTTATGGATGGTAGCTTTATTACCAGTATCAAGACCTTTCTAGAAAATGACCATTTTTCAGATATGTCTTTTAGGTGTAGCTGGCTTTTAGCATTTGAGTCTGTTTTAGGCTCTTCCCTCTTCAATTTAATAAGGATGAAATGATGCTGCCTGCTTGGCCTAATGCCTAGTTCTTTGATACTGGACTATGGTATTGTTTAGGACCCCCAGACAATCTAAGTATTGGCGTACAAGGAAGATCAGCTGATCACAACAACTATGTCACCTTAGCTAAAGTAGTACAATCTGTAATAACAATAGCATCAAGCACAGACTGGAAAATGATGAACTGTAGTAACTATCAATTTGTTGCTTTTAACCATATGTGCAAGGTTTACAGATATATAACAAAACTTAAGAGAAATAAAATTATATAGGGTAAATATCCACTCAGTGTGATTTTACCCTAAGGGGAGAAAATTTAAAAGGTATGAGTAAAAAATAGAGAAATAAAAGAAGAGGAAGAGATTAGAAGAATGCTGAAGGACAAAGGAAGATTACCCAAGCTTTAGAAAACTGGTAAAGAAGACAGGAGGAAAGAAAGAATGCAGAAATAAAACCAAGAACAAAACAAAAACAAAACAAAACCAAAAAACCAAAGACAAACAATAAAAACAAAACAAAACAAAACTGACTAACCAGAGAAAAAAGCCCACAAGTGATGGAAAAAATAAAAAGAAAAAAGTAAGGAAGGAAGAAAGAAAGAAAAAAGGAAAGAAAGAAGGAAAGAAATTCCTCTGTGATTTCGAGGCTGTGGTTATCTTCCAGGGTCTAGGCTTTTGTGCTAGTGTCCAATTCAGGGCCTGGCTCTGCTCCTGCTGGAAGACAAAGGAGTCAGTCAGAGCTCAGATCCGTGCTGGATAATCCCAGCAAACCTGCAGTAAGATTAGGGTGTGTTGCTGGATAATCCCAGAGGCCTGCAGTAGAATTAGGGAAGAGTGCCAGTTATCGTGCTTTCAAATCTGCAGAAGTCCAGGCTGATTTGGGCCCATGGTCATGGGGTTGGGACTTCAGTCGTTTGGTTTATAACACTCCGGGGTCTCTTGCTGGGATGTCGATTACTCTTTGACCCTGGACGTCTCCTGCAGTTGTCTCCCCCAGTCACTGTTAGTTTTTAACACTGGGAATTCTGAGATGAAGCCAACCCGCAGATGCTCTGAGTCCTGGGTCCGGTTGGTCTGTCTCTAACATGGCAAATGGTCAGTGGGACACTGTGATCGCTTGGACTCGAGTCACCCACCAGCTGTTGTAGCTGGCAGCATCCACAGGTCTGTCCCATGGGTGCATTTCTCCCCGGAGCCCTCTAGTGTCACCCGCTTTCACTGTGTCTCTGTAGATTCGAACTTCCTTTCTCACCACAAAAGAGGAGCTGGGAGAAAGTGCAGCTTGCCCCTTCCTTTTTCTGCATTGAGGGCTCCAGTTTTCCCTTCAGATCCTTCCTGGGTCCCGAGGATCCACCTCCCACCTTCTTTTCTTCTCCAAATTGTTATTTCCCAGTATCTGCATTCCAAGTCTTGGAGAGGTTGATTTGCTGCTACTTACCACTGTGCCGTCTTCCCAGAAGTCTTGCATGTTTCTTTTCTGAACCATTTGAGAATAAGTTATAAATATGCTTCTTTATCCTCAACTTTTAAGGATATGTGTATTTCCTAAGTATGAGGATATTCACTTATATAACCACAGCATATTGATAAAAATCAGGAAATTTAGTATTAATATGGTACAATGATTTAATCTGAAGATCATATTAAAAATTATCAATTGCCATAGTGTCATTATGGTACTTTTTTATGGTGGTACACACTATGTTTACTTTTTGTTCCTTTGTCTTTCACAAGGTTGGTTCATGAATAGTGCATGCTATCTATTCTGTAGACTTTCCTTCCATTTGCATTTGTCTGATGCTTCCTCATGGGTAGGTCAGATTATGTGCTTGAGTCAAGAGTGATGAACGTGTTATGTTATGTCTTCCTGAGAGTCTTACACCAGCAGGTCCTTTGTCCTATTGGCTGCCAATTTTCTCCATTAGAAAGTCACGATTTTTCCTCCTTGTAAACAACAAATATAACTTCTCAATTACAAAAGGGATCCACATTAGGAGCTGTTTCTAGACTAGACTGGGTGTTGTAGAAACACATGATAAAGCTACTTGAGCCAAAGACTGAGAAGAATAATTGGGTTCTCTAGTTTGGGCTTTGAGAGGGACAATGTGGAGTACTCTTTTTTTTCTAGTAGGGAATAAAACAACTTAGCATTGGTTTTCTTTACTAAGAGAAAACTTGATGGAATTTAAGCTGCTTCAATTTCCAAAGTAGGGAAAAGAGAGTGCATCAATTTTATTATAGTTGGGAAACCAGCCAGGAACAGTTCATGTTAGTAACCAAAGAGCAGGGTAACAAAACTTCCAACTTCTCGTTTTGTTTTATCGAGCTGACATATTCAAATGTTGTAGGGTGTATACATTGGTCATTTCTCTTTTGATTCCATTTCAGGAACACCTTCAATCATTCTCAGAATCCCAGAAAGCAGATTCAAGAAACACTGGATATTAGGACAGAGATTCCCAAATTCAGTGGATTAATGAATATAATAATACCTCTGTTCATGACTGCTTCTGTTCAGAAACAATTCTGTTTGCCAACAGAAGCATTTGGCAAAGTTGTTTCCATTTGCAAACTCTGCACCGATGGCAAAGATGACTGCAGCCATCTTCCCCAAAATCATGGAACAAATTAAGTTTGCAAACCAAGGTACCACTGTGTTTTGTCATTTTCAGAAGCATTGTCACTAAATATCTCCTGATAAAGTTGTGTAATATCAACACTGCAATTTGCTGATCCCAGCAAGAACAATAGAACAAAATGTTTCATTTAAGTGACTCAGTTCATCAGGGACTATGGGCAGTATTTCATTAAGCTGTCTCGAGGGCACCATTGGTTAGAGTTACATGCTGTGAGGTTATAACTCAAACTCTTCTTTTGTCTTCCGTCTTACGAAAGAATCTATTAGTTGAGGAAACAGTTATATCTACTGGGAGTGGCATTTGTAAATATCCATTTTCCTACAGAATAATTTATATTCTTCTTATAATTATTATTTTCTGATGGTGAAACTTCTTGAGAAACTAATATTCAAGGGAAAGAAGCATTTTTACACCAAAGGTTTTGCCTTATTTTGTTAATTTTTTATTAAATTTTCAAGAAAAAATTTTACAATAATGAAAAGAAATGTAACATAAAGGTAAACAGACAATAAATTAGAAATAGTGGATATTTCTTTCGGTATAAGAGAGAGGAAACAATGTGTCAATATAAAATTAAAACAGAATAATTTCCTGTAGAAGTTTGTGTGTGTGTGTGTGTGTGTGTGTGTGTGTGTGTGTGTGTCAGAGAAAGGGAAAGGGAGGGGGCACTAAAGAGGAGGAAGGAAGGAGGAGAGAGAATGGGAGGGAAGAGAGATATTTTAGACAGTTTTTAATTTTATGCTTTAGGTTTTTTCATCCGAAGAATTAAGATCAAGTCTGTCTTCTTTCTCCCCTAGGACATGGTCATTTTTGATACATTTTCATGGGTGCTTTAATGACTCCAAAAATACTGCTTTATAAATAAGGAATTAGTGTATGATAAACTAAGTTATATAAGGTCATGATCTACTTACAGTTTCCAACTCTTGGTGCATTTTCTTAGAATAGTGGAAACATCCAGAGCAAAGGGCACCTACTGTTGGGAATAGGAGTTTGATTGTTCACCAAACTCAGTTCAAGCTTCAGGCACAAATTGACATCATCAGAGTTCAATGCCTGCGTCGATGTAGTATAACATCTAGTGATAGCAATAATTACTAAGCACTTGGTGCTGATGTGAAAGATGCCTAGATTTTATTTAGCATATGCAGTTTTTGAATATTTGCATTTGGATTTAGTTACTTTGCAAAATGAGCAAAAATTGGAGAGCAGCAATCTTATTCAGTTTGCATTAAACATTAAAATTTTGTTCTGTATTCTAAGTAATTTGTGAATTTCACTTATATCTCTTTAATGCTGCATTTCAGTTGCATTACCTTTCCATCAATCATAACATACTCTTGATGGATTGATTTTTTAAAAACTGCTATCAATTCCAAACAGACTCTCTTAATGTTTTGCAGTCTCTTCAGTGAATCTTTGGCTTAGATTACAATCTCCTTTAAGTGAAATTACTTATGTTCTCTGTTTACCCAAATATTAAGAAAGGCTTTATTAAAAAAGTAGAAATTAAAGGGAAATGACTTGTATCTTGAGAGATAGATTAGTGTGATGATCAGTGATAGGTGCCCAGGGACATTCTAGTTCCTTGTTTTTCTCTTACGATTGCTCAGTCACTCTCCACATTTTTTGGTAAAATATTTTATGTATATGAACCAGCGATTTCACTGCTGAACATATATCTAAAGGAATAGAAATCGATGTGTTGAAGAAATATCTGCATTCCCATGAATACTGTAATACCATCCACAATAGTTCAGATATGGAATCAACCTAGGTGTCCACTGACTGTTGGATGGGTAAAGACAATATGGTAGAGGCGCACAATGATGAAAATGCTGTTCTTTGTAGCAATATGAGTGAATCTATTAAATGAACTAATGCTCAGAAAGACACATCCTACATATGTATCCACTCATTTGTGGAGGCTAAACACATTCATCTTATAGAAATAGAGACTAGAATAGTAGTTACCAGAGGTAGGAAAAGTGTGTACGGGAGGGAGCAATGGAGAGAGGATTGTGAAAGTGTAGAGAGGTGCATTTGGATCTGAGGAATACTTCTAATGCATTATAGAACAGTAGAGTAACTATGGTTGATGGCAATAAATTATATGCTTCCAACAGCTAGAATAGAGAAGTTTTACTGTTCCCATTACAAGGAAATAATAGATGTTTGTGGTAATAGGCCAATTACCCCAGAATGATCATAACACATTACATATCACATTGCTGCACAAATATGTAAAATTATTTTACGCCACTTTAAAATATATACTAAAATATTTATATATAAAACATATTCCCATAAGTAACATCTTTTAGGAAAAATGATGATTCTGAGGTTCTTGCTCCCTCCACTATCACTCAATGTAGCTCTATCTAAATCTCCAAGGACCCTGGTATGAAAAGGAAGTTCTGAACAGTCTTATGTAAAAGTCTCTGAAATTGTCTGAGACACTCCATCATCCAGTGATGAGCTCTGTTTTATCTTTTTTGGTAATGGTTTGGGTGTGATTGGAGGAATACCTGTAAACCCGAAGAGCAGCCCATTCTCATCTCCAACCGGCCGAGTTTGGGCTGTGGACCTTCTTACGATTTCTGGCCCCGCGCCTGGTCAGCCCCTCCTTCCAGTCCTTCACAGAAATCAGACTGGCAGGACTTCGTAAGTGGTTGATTACATGGGGCCGATGCCCTGGTTTGCAGCTTAGGTGACTGCCTGGAGCCCGGAAATAGACAAGCAATGCGACAGAAGCATGCTGAAAGTGAAGGATGACGCACAGACCTTGGACCTTGTTGCATTTGAAGTTTCTCCATGAAATTGAGACGTGCTCAGCGGGCAGTTACACATGCCCGCTCAGAAAGCGTCTCCTCTGGAAAACCTTCTGTGGTCACTCAAGGCAACCTGCCGACTCCTCCATTATGCTCCCACCATATTCTTAGGGTTTCTGTTATTGCTCTTATCACACTGCGTTTCCTTTTTTGTTTGTTTCTGCCTCCACTCTTAGCTGGAAGGTTCTCGAAAGTTGACATTGCATGCTATTTATTCTCAAAATCTATAAAACCAGACAACGTGCCTAACATACAATAAGTTCCAAATATATTTGGCAAGTGAATCAATAATATTTTATAAATGTAAAAAGGTTACCGCTACTCTTATTCCTGGGTCAGTTAAAAGATTCAAGTAAACTGACACAGAGAAGAATTGTCAGAAGTCTCTGTATCCCTAAACATTTCTTCACCTAAAACACATTAGTCTCTAGTGACAAGGCTGCCTTCACATTAGTGCTCATTTGCATGTAGTGCTACTTGTGTTATCAGGGCCACTTGCAGCTAGCAAAGTCATTTATGCCATTTGCAGCTTATGTTCACAGGGAATTTTGCATTTCTGTAATTCTGCATTCTGTAATCCATTTGGCTGTAGTAGCTTTCTGTGTTTGGAAAACTAAACTATGACAGTAGCAAGAGCAGGAATAATGTGGCTTGAAGTTAGCGTTAGGCAATGGATAAAAGTAGAGGTGAACATGCTTTTTGAGAGAGGGGAGAAAGTTGAAGGCAGAAAAATAAAGATCAAGGAGTCTAACCTGGGGAAATATATATATCTAGATATACAGATCTCTCTATCTGTCTGTCTGTCTGTCTGTCTCTCTCTCTCATATAATATGTGTGTGAGAGAGAGAGAGAGAGAGAGACACCAAAAAATGTATACATACTTCAAGAGAAGAAAAATAGTAGGACGTTTTTTCAACAGATGTTGTTACCCTTGTATGAGGTACCTATTGGATGTTGTATACTGCAGAAAACCCTCTACACTACCGGTCCTTAGAGAAGAAATTGAAAATACATGTGCAGCAATCTCAGTGACCAAGGTCACCCAAATAGCAGTTCTCCATACTAATAAATGTCTGGAAGCTGATGGCCACCATTTTGAGCACCTCTTGGGATTGTAGAAGCCAAAATTAACTTGTAGGAATCTCATATGTCTCAATACATTTAGTATTAAAATATTTATACAAGTTTTTCTTTTCCCAAAGTGTGTATACATTTTTTGTGGACTGAATATACATATATATATGTATCTCCATATTCATATTCTAAAAAAGAATCGTGGAGAAAGCAAACACATAATAAATCCAGGGCTGATTTATATCTGGAGCTGGGGAGTGACGGCGCCAGTAGAAAACAGATGTTGGACTCCAAAGGAACATTTCAATGAGAGCTTGTTTTCAAGGATGTGGGTGTAGGGTTACTACAAGGAAAACTCCAGAATCATTTTATATCTGCATATCTGTTAACATTTCTAGGCCTGGAGGAATGAAGGAGAAAGCTCATTTGCATTGACCTGAAATGACAGAGACTTTTAAGGAAGGGACATGACCAGGGTGAAGGCAGAAGGACTAAATACTCCTCTCCTTTTCTCTCCCAGGCTTCTAATGCTCCCCACTCCACATCCCCTGTTGGCTTCCCTCAGTCAGAAGCCAGAAGTTACAGCAATGTAAGCGATACCATTTTTCCAGGCCAGTCTTGGCTGAGACAGGGGAGAGGGTGGGGAGCAGATCTGGTGGGGCAAATGAAAGGCAGTCATCACAGAGCAAAAAGGGGACAGACAATCTCCCCCACTTCCAACAAGCTGTCAGCTTCCTAAAACTCCATCATTAACTTTCTGGGATAATATTCATCTGCAGAATATACCTTTCATGACAAAAATTCAGCTCTCCAAATTGTGAAAAAAAATCAGTTCACCAAATTGTGAACAAGTAATGTCTTGAAGTCTTAGTCACTTATACCCCAACTTTCCAGATTAGAGGCTGAGTGTTCCTCATTGTTTCTCTTCCTCGCTAACGGGTTACTCAGGGTCTTGTGCAGTGTGTGCTCACCTGCAGTGACGGGATGCTCCAACAATCTCCCTGAACTGACACTGAATTTGCCTCCATTTAGAGCATCGTGAGAGGCATAAACAAACAGAAGCAATTCAAAGTGACTGTCTTCCAGGAGCCACAATTGTGTGGAATTGGCAGTTGTTCCTCGATTCTGTGGGACTGTCAGGATGCTTCCCGTGCAGCCGCTGGCTCTGATAAAGACATCGCCAAGGAAACATGTAAACCAGTCCCCTGTGGATGCACGTTAGGGCAGCTGACATGGGAAGGATTTACTAATTTGCTGATTGCTCCTGGACATTAGCCAGTTGCCAGACATAATTCAACTGCTTATGTTCTTCTCTCAGTTTTCACCTGAAAGAATTTCAAAAATCTCATGGAATTTTAAAAAATTCTGTCTACCCAACCCCACTCTCCCAAACATAATCAATCACCTGTAAGTTTGGGATGGCAGAGCTCTCACGGGTTTGTTCTGAAGATTAAATACGTAAGGTAAGTGGCACTATTACTGAGAGGCAGCTATTCTGTTTCTTATTAATTCATTGTTATTGTTATTATCAGCTAAGTGCTGGTTTCCTCGTAGTTCTCTCATCAGTATTTCTATAGTTTTACTTTCGCCTTTACTCAGGTAAGAAATCCCTGATGTGACCCCTCGTAGTCTGAGCACACCAGTATTTAATTCTGAAATTGAAGGCAGGCAGTCTGAACCAGCACAAGAAGACGGCTCAGGGAGGCTGCAACCCTGCAGAGTCAGAAGGTGAGCGCGAGTAGGTTAAGGAGACTGGCGCCGCCTCAGTGGAAGACGTGGCTCAGCCTCAGATGCAGGGTGCTCAGGTGCTTCGGGACTGACTTTAGGTCCCATGTGCACCAGGCTTTGGTTCACAGGTGCAGGGGAAATGGGGTGGGGTGGGGTGGAGCGCAGAGGCCTTCAGCCGCTGCTGTACTGCAGCTGACAGTAATGTGGCAGCAGTTTGGTTTCCCAGAGAAGTGTGAGAGGCTGGAACTTCCCAGTAAGTTGCGTGAGGCAAAATAGATGGTCAGGACCAGAGTGCAGGTCTTCCCCTTGCCCATTTGCCTCAAGTTTTCTTGAGATTCCATTAATGGAATCTTCTAGAATTTGGGAAGAATAGTCTTGTAATTCTCACAGGAGTCCTGCACTTGCTGAGCTGAGTTACCTCTCAGTATCTTGGAGACTGGCTCTCTGTTCCTTCACCCCTCCATAGGGACCAAAATCCTAAAGCCCTGGACACTCAAGTTCCTTATAAAAAATGGTATAGTATTTTCCTAATACCTATGTACACTGTCCCATATGTTTAAATCATCTCTCTATTACCCATAATACTTAATGAAATGTAAATGGGATGTGAATAGTTGTTACACTCGATTAGTTACACTATCTTATATAGGGAAAAGTGGCAAGTAGAAGGCAAAGGCATAACTTTTTCAAATATTTTCCATTCACAGTTGGTTGAGTCTGTATATGTGGAACCCACAAATATGGAGGGTCATTTATATTTTGTGGTCACGCTTCCCCAGGTGCTAACCATGGAGGCTGTTGTCCCTGCCTATGGCCCCCTGGTGATTTAGTGAAGGTTGGCAATATATTTTTGTAATCATTGTCCACTAGGTCCCAAATTCCAAAGGCCATGAGCATCGCTTCTCAGGATAAAAACTCACTGCTACCTTTCCACAGTTATGCTCCAACTTCTTCAGAGCTTACTAGGTTACTGCATTCTTGCTCAGGGCTTGAGTTCATGGACAGAACAATCAAGTAATTCAAAGGTATAGTTTTTACTTAGCAATTGTCTTTTCACTTCTTAACATTTCTCTTTATTTAGATCTAAAGGGAGCCAAAGTAGTGAAAATGAATCCACCATCAATTTTGTCCTGTGTGTATGAAGGCAGAAATTAAAGTAACTTGATGGTTCTTCTCGAGATAATGATAGAAAATTATCTTTGTATTGAATTAATGTAAAAAGTGAAAAGTGAAACCTTTACTATTTGATGATATAGATAGTGTTTTCAGTCTTTCAGTCACTCAGAAAAAGTGTATTAGCTCTTCACCGAGACCTTAAAGGCTTGCTAGTGTTGCCTACATTTATATCTGTTAGGGCCTTAGCTGCTAATACTTACAAGAATACTTTATCTATATCAGACATATAGAAAACATTTAAGTATGATTCATTTTTTTTTCACTTGAACACATAAAGCATATATGTTATGGTTTGTGCCTAAATGTCCCCCAAAAACCTCATGCAGTAAGAGGAGGCTGGATCAGAGGTAGCTGGATCTAGAGTGTGTGACTCTGGGATTAAGGGGATGTGATTACTAAATCACTCCACTGATTGGCTAATCCCTGGCAGCCTGGATAAGATATAAGGCACAAGAAGAAGCTGTATAGGTCCCTTGCTTACCTTGCTGCCTTCTGCCTGTCTGCCCTGCCACCCTGCCTTGGATCCAGCCAATCGTGGACTGAAACCTCTACAAACTGTGAGCTAAATAAACCTTTCTTCCCGTAACTTTGAATGTTGGGTATTTTGTCTCAGCAACGAGAGAAAAGTAATTAGACAACATATATTTATTTGTTTCAATTTTCTCCACTAGATGGAATGTCTCATGGTAAGAATAGGAAATGTGTGCTTCTATTCTGTCTACTTTCTGATTCGTGCTTAGAAATAACTCATGATTTTGACAACTTAGTCAAGAGCATCCGTATGAAATTTCTGCAGACTATGATAGTTTAGAAGGATAGCCTTGAGGTATATATTACTGAGAAATCAGAATGGTTGGGCAGCAAATTAGCAAAGATAAAATTTCTCTAAGCGCTTTTATATTCTAGGCAGCAAAGTTGCCATCATCTGCTACATCTGACAAAAAGTTTTGCGTTCTTTTCATTTTTAACCTCCGGGTTCTAAAACTTAGAGCTGAAGCTCAGGAAAATACAACCATCTATTCATGGTGACAGAGCTAGACAGTGGTTGTGGTAAGAATTGGCTCAAGGTCTCCTAAATTTCGTGTGTACATATCATGGTCAGTAACAGAGGAGTTCTGGAACTTGAGTGGTATTTATACTTTAAAAATAAAAAAACTTTAAAAAATTTGAAAATCAGAACAAATGACTGAACAGTTTCAAATTTTGAGAATTTGATTAAATTCTTTGACAACGATTGAGAACACAGGTCTGTAGTTATAACTGGGGACTTAAGAGGAAGAAAGCAATTACAATTGGTACGAAAAGATGTTTTCTTATCTGGATGTGGTATCTCTGTGACCAGGTTATAATTGCCTGAAAGAAAAGAACTATTTGGTACCATTTGGTATCTTTCTAAAATCAGTTCTGTACCTATTGTAGGGATTCAACTAATATTTCATTGTCGAATCAGGGAGAACCAAAAATAAAAATACTAATGTTAGTGTGCTTTGCCCACTAAACAGTTTGTGGTCCCCTATAGTTGTTTTAGGGGACTCTTTTTAATCCAAAGCTCAACAACATTACCATATTCCAAGGTATGGTCCTAGGTGTGGATTAAACTACCATTTATTGAGAATTTGCATGGTTTATACTCTGCAGAGTATTAGGTATGGATTATTTTATTTAATCCTTTTAAAATTCCTGTGTGGTAAGTCCTTAAAAATACATGAAATCTCAACAACAAAACAGAGGACAACATGCAAGGAAAATCATAGATCCCAATTATGCCAACATGGCCAGAATCTGGTAATAATAGAAAAATCCAAGAGAAGTGCTTGCTACTAATAAGTGTGACACAAGTTGTTCAGTTTATAATGTTCCAGAGTGTCTTAAATGATCGAGACTCTTTTAAGCTTTTCTTAGACATAAAACCAACAAAACCATTCATTTTTAACATTGACAAATAAAATTGTACCTATTTATTGTGTAAAGATATTTTGATATGTATATTATATACATAAACATCATATATATGTATATATGAAAAACTACATCAAGCTAATTGGAATATACATTACCTTTCATCCTTGTTAACGTTGTGAGAACACTTAAAATCTACTTTCTTAGTATTTTCAAGACTATAATATATTGTTATTAACTCTAGTCACCATGTTGTGCAATAGATTTCTTGAACTTTCTCCTCCTGTCTAATTGAAATTTTGTATCCCTCAAAAAACATCTCGGCATCCTCCACACCAACACTGCCCTGGTTCCTGCTAACCTCTAATTCTATTCTTTACCTCTGTAAGATTGACATTTTAACTAACAAGATTTGCATCACACATAAATTAGTTGATGGAAATTCACTAAAAGAAATGTGAATTATAGTTTCTTAAGCTCCTGAAGAGTTAAGTACCCTGCGAAGTATGTAGCCCTTGATTGGTAAAACTGTTATTTTAAGCATTTCAGAAATTACAACAAAAATGAAAGCAACCTAGACACCAAGGTGAGTTAGCTGATTTTTACAAATATGAGTTCCATAAACAGTAGAGAACTTCAATTACAATGAAAATATTTATGCCCAAACATATTCCACAGAAAAATGTTTATTTAGTAAATGTGTTTTTCACTAAATGATCTCTCATATTATCGCACCGAGCAAAATATGTGCAATTTTCTTTTAATGACATCAAAATAGGACCTAGCCATCTGTCTTGTAGTATTTCCTATCACTCATTTTTGGAGTGAATGAAGAATATTTTAAATGCCCTATACGATAATATTTAAGCTGTGCAAACAAAACCTTTTCATTCCGTGCATTCTTAATAGGATGTTTTCTTGCCCTAATCCTCCTGTTCGTAAGTATCCAGACTAATGGGGATGGAGGGGGCGCTGCCCATGGTCTTTTCCTGCACTGTCATCCATATCCTGTTTGTTAAACACTACCAAAAGTGTTCTTATTGGGAGTACTGAGAAAACGCACCCTTCTGTACAAGAGAATCACAGCTTTCTTTCTGTTCAGCCTGAAGCTCATTCACGGCAGTATGGACCACAGCCCTGCAGACTTAGCAGGCTTGGTGCTAACCGTCCTTTGTGCAAACAGTGTCACACGGCAAGCGGGCATCTGCTCCAGGAGCACGGAATCAGAGCTGGCAGTCAGCATGGAGATTGATTTTTCAGTTATTTCAATAGTGGAACAAGTCACCACATCAGGCATGGCGCACAGTAGGCTGTCAGCTGATGTGCCCTGCCCTGGGCTCGCTGCCAAAGGGAGTGTTGGTGAAATTCAAAGGCCAATTAAACAAGCTCATTTTTGAAATAAAATCTCTTAACAGTCTTTATACCAGTTTGTGATGCACTTAGCAGAATCCAAAATCACTATTTTAAAAATAACAGAATTATATTAATTTCTTTGTATAAATAGCTTTTCAAATATGGGCATGTGTCCGTCAGCAGCAATATTAGCATGGATTTTATTAATTCTCTGCCATGATTTCACTTTAACTCTAACCGCCACAACCAATAATTAAGTTCTTGTTGCTTTTCTGTATCTCTTTAGGTACTGGGAGTTTCTTCAATATATTAATGCCCCTGTGGTCTCTGTAATGACTCATCATCAATAGGGTCCACACAGCAACTTCTTTAATTGCCTCCACATCTCTCTCTCTCCAAAAATTGGAATTCATAAGTGCAGGTGTGGAAACATAATTAAGGACATAATGTTTTCCATCTCTTCTTAACAACTGTTTTACTTCATTCACATTTCAACTTGTAAAGCTCTACTCTCAATGGAGCAACCCACAGGAGAAGTTCCCAGATGCTGAAACACATACATACCGTAAATTAATCATTGCCACTTGAGAGAATTGAAGAAAAAGACAAGAACTCCCCTATCCCAACGTAACGTATTAGGTATCTAGTGACATGGCTTTACATTTAGAATCATGTTCATGTACAGCTATAGATACCAATTATCAGGACTAAAAAACTGACTCTTTCTGATAATAGAATTTATTGTTTTTTGAGTCCTATATTAAATAAGTAGGACTGTATGACCGATCTATTTGAGAAATGAGACCCTGGATTTTCATTCATAATGGTTGAACTGTCAACCTAACATTTAAGGCAAGAAAAAATATTCTTAAAAGATATTATATTTATGTACTATACATAAATTTATAAAGTATTCAGTTCTGCACTGACAGGGACATTTTGGTGAATGACAGACTGCATATACACCACTGACCTCATAAGATAAGTTACCTGATGACCTTCTAGCCGTCGTAGTTTGTGTAATTGCACTTTGTGATGTTCACAGTGAGGAGATTGCTAACAATGCCTGTCCCAGGACGCATCAACCGTGTTAGGCAATGGTGACTGTTCTTTATTTTGTTTTGTACACATTCCATCCCTATAAAGTGAGGATTATCCTAATCCATGTACGAAATGCCAAAATGTCTGGTCAAATACCATTTAATTCTTGAGTCATGAACTGATAAATTAAATCATTTGTTTATTCATTAATTCATGCAATTAATACTATTCTCAAATTCAGATCATCTGATACCAACATTCTACTTTGACACTATACAATTTATAAAGAGATACTCTGACGACTCTATTGAGTTACAGTTCTTTTGCAACATTGTGATAGCCAAAGTGGATTAGTGATTCTGCACTTACCTCATAACCTGGTTTTGACTATCAAGTGAGATTGCAGATTACACTGTAATAAACTCCTGGAGGCTCCGTGTGTTGCATTATGCTTGTTACATTCGGCTGGGAAAGCACGGAAGCGGAGGGAAACGCAGTGAAAAGTGTGGTTGCATCTGTGCAAATTCGTTCATATTTTTACAAAGTCAAAGTTATGTTTTCATTATGATGCAGACACTTTATTCATGATATAGCACAAATCCTCATGATCAGGATCCCTCTCAAAGTCACCTGCATATATTTAGTCTCAGTGGACAGGAAACTAAAAATATGAAAAGCAGCTCTTCTTGTCCATCCTCCTCACTGCCATGATAGCACGTGTGAAGTGCATGATCTCACAATACTGGCTGGGTGTGTGTGCAAAAAGATTTCAGCACTATTTCTAAACTAGATATAAATAAATGGCTTCAATCTGAAGAACTGTCAATCTAGCGCGTATACACACTCGAATTAACTGAGCAACCAAGGAGTTTATTTAAAAATAGTCTTGAAGAGTTCAGTGTTTATTCTCTGAGGATGTTTTTCAAATTAGAAATTAACATTTAAGAGAAAACAAACAGAGGGCTGTGGCAAACCAGGGCTAAAAACACCTGCATTAGTACATGGTCATGTTCATCTTTTTCTCAGGAAAAGCATTCCCGGTTCCATGAGATATTCAGTTGAAAAACAAAAACAGAATTCCCATCCATTTCCAAGTATGGCAACATCATCACAGAACCAGTAAATTTCAGCCCTGTTCCCTCAAAGCACACATTGTTAATAAAGTCCTGCTGGTGAGAGAGGTCTTAGGACTATGCAGTGTGGTAGAGATGACACTGAAGAAAGGCCCAGAAATATTTGAGTCTAGCCTCAGAACTGCCTGTATCAGCTTCGTCCTCTGGAGCCTGTTTCTTTATGTATAAAACAGAAGTAATCAATGATACTTTCTCTGAGTTCATAGATTTTTTGTGAAGATTAAATGAGATAATATACCACAGCCTACTAAATATGTTAAAAAGTAAGAAAAATTTATTATTCTTAATTTTGTTTTTATCTAATTACTTTTCTCAGGTAGTTATCACTTTAAAAATTATCTCTAGTATTAAGTGTCGAGAGTAGTCAATGGTTTGTGAAAAATCTGCTCTACGAGGAAAATGCTCTGACTTGTGGTATTTGCTGTGGATTTGCTGTTATGTGTGGTAAGAATATTCTCGCCATGGCCAAATTATAAGATGCCAATTCACGAAGTCTCTGAATATTTCAAAATTGGCTCTTGAGAGCTGGTAGTGATTTGGTTCCAACACAGTTCTGGAATATTAAAGAATATTTAAATACACTAGAGGAAGTTTTGAGAAAAAAAAATGTAGGGGGGAATCTCAACCTTGGCTTTCTTTTCTTTGCAGTTGTTTTAGATTTTTCTCTGTTCTCCAAACCTCTTTTTCTAATCTCCCTTATCTACTAAATCAACTCTGACTGCCTCCGGCTGTTATGGAAATTGAAACTGGCTGAGTATTTATTTGTTTTGTGACAAATACTCAAATACTATAATATAAATATCAAATACTGTGACAGTTACCCTAACAATATGAAAAATCTCATTTCATAAAACACGCTAGAGATGAAATAAAGCAACTTTAAAAATATGATAAAAATATATACTGGAGAAGAAAGAAAATCCCCACACTATGTCTCCCTTCTCCAATAGCTAGAGATAGTGGGGTGCAGCTCTGTGGGGTTTGCTGGAGGGAGTCCCAGGTTCAAATCTCAGGGCAGATTCTGCTTGATGTCTGATCACTGGCCGTTCTCTTCATTGGACCAGGTTCAGCTTTGTCTCCTGTTGACTTACGACAACAGCATTCACTCAATTCATTCGCCTTCCTACTCCGTGAATGTGTTTTGAGGTTCAGAAGGGATAAAGTATGTGACACTGTTCTATAAACAGTGATATACCAAATAAAACTTAAGAGCTGGGGGTATAGCCCAATGGTACAATGCTCGCCTCACACGGTCCAGGCCCTGAGCTCAATGCCCAGCATTACAGAAACATCCACCCCAAGAAAAAAGCAAAT
The DNA here is from genome assembly GCA_004026905.1 of Hystrix cristata. Classification (NCBI taxonomy): domain Eukaryota; kingdom Metazoa; phylum Chordata; class Mammalia; order Rodentia; family Hystricidae; genus Hystrix; species Hystrix cristata. Next base: position 67,161 of record PVJO010005813.1, on the reverse strand, counting down.
TTGATTACCATCATGAGGTTGTTGCTACTTAATACAAGAAGAGAACAGTTTGTTGGATAGGTTGGAGGTCAGATTAAGTTTTCCTGCACAACGGTGACCCTGGCTATATGCTGAGGGGAAGGAGTGAGTTGACCGGGAAAGGAGATAGGAGAGGGCGTTTGGGCAGTGGGAGTGGCACGTGCAGGGACCCTGTAAAGAAAAGACACGGGTGTCGCTGCAGGATGGAAGGATCACACAGAAGGAAAACTGGCATTCTGCCTTGCTGCTGTTACCATCAAAGGCACATGCTACATGCGCAGAGAGAAAAGAGAAGCAGCATTGTACCTTCACATGACTGCAGAATCCAAAAACACCTTCCTAGTACAAGCCCCAAGAGAAATGCAGCCTCAAATCCATTCTTGAAGTTAGAAACGTTTTTATTCTTGTGTTTTATAATCTTAGGATCTGCAGATATACAGTGATTCTTGAGAATATGATAATCAAGTGAAGGACTTCTGTTTTGTTTTTGTTTTCTTGGGTTTTTTTAGCCCTGAAGATAATAAACAGACTGATTATTTTAAAGGAATAGTGGGTCACACAGTAAAAGTTATAAAGGAATATATTTTAAAAATAAGTTTCCAGCATTCTAGTCAGATATCGAGCATGTTGCTATGACAGGTAAAAAGAATTTCAGATACTTTGGGAACATGGTCAACTATATGTCAACATGTGATGTCTGGAAAAGTTATATGAGGCTAAAGAAAAATACACTCCAAAAAGCCTTCTTGAGCTTCTAAGATGGTCGAGGCTAATGGAGAGTCTCACACTAACCATCTCTCTTGCTGTGGAGGAAGACTCAGGAGATGGGAAGCAGATACTTGCTCCCAGGAATCCTGAGGACATTTGGGTACCAAGATCTAGTAATTTTCAGAGTAAGTGGAAGTATTTGCACGGTAAGTTATGGTTGCGTGTAACTGAAGCTCCACAGAAAGGCAAGAAAGGAGGAAGATTTTCACCCCCCGTTTGCAAGGTGGCGCCCAGTTTCAAGACCTTAGCTAGCTGTAACTCTGAGAAGACGTATGCACTCTAGATCAAATGGTCACATCCTTCGCTGCCCCCTGTGCAGACCTCTCTACACTAGCTGCCTGGGATTTATAGCAGGTGACAATGAAGGCAAATGGCACTTTATATTATTAAGTGGGTCTTTAGCTTCCAATCTCTGATTCTCTTCCCCAGTAAGCTGCCTGAGTTAATCTCTGCCACTTATTTCTGCAAAGTACTTAATCTTGCCTAACATGATGTTTCTGTTCTATAAAGTGGCAAAAATGTCTACTTCGCTGCCATAATGCAGAATGTCAAGAAGAGAACCCATCTCTCTGAAGACCTAGAGCTCAGATTGCTTGGTTCCTCCTCCACAGATTTTCTTTTCTGGGCCCTAATGTAGGTCCGTGTAGGCTCTGAGTGTTTCAGTGCAAGAAGATAGCACCTCCGGGGCCTGTGCTAGCCCATTAACTACCCCAGAGATGGAGAAATAAAGAAAGGCCTCTGAGGCCAAGACTCAAGGACACAAGATGGCTGCTTTCCTAAGACCTACATGGAATGCTCTGCTTGGCTTCCCGGCAGCACCCTCTTTCAGCAGATAACTTCAGGCCTGGTTTTACCAAAGCAGTAGATGGAAGAAAAGAGTGAAAATTACAAAGAGAGAGATTATGAGGAAAGATTTTTTTCTTTCTAGTTCTGTGTATAATGCTTTAATCCTCCCATTGGAAGCTCTGCTTTCCACGTTAGTCCCCAGTGTGAAAGCAGAGGACACTTGAGAAGTCCTTTTGGTCTTTGGCCATCACAACATGTTCTGAATTGGCAGGAAGCAGAAAGAAGAAAACGAAGAGAAGACAAGAGAAGAAAGAAAGAGAAGAGTAGAGGCTCTTATTTTTCCTCCAGAGTGAGTGACAAGCAATCATACCTCATTCCATTTTTTTGAAATAAAGATGAAAGAAATACAAATTTGCCATAATCCTTTCCCTTCATATAGTCAGCAATATGGGACAAATACCTATGATATTTTTATATCAGCTAAAATGTTGACATATATTTGAATCTTAATGCTAGAAGCAGTTGCCTGATAAACTAAAAATAAAGGCAAAACTCTGTCTTTTCAGTAATTATTAATATGATCTACAATATTCAAAGCAGGTAAATGGAGGTCGGTAGACAATTTATCATGGCAATATAAATAGATTTGTTGTAGGGAGTGAATATCTAAGTGTTAGTATTATGCAATTTTAAAGACTTCTATGAGAGAGGACTACTCAAGATAAAAAAAAAAGAAATAGAGATCATTGGATCATTAGAAGCATGAGAATGACTTCTGTATTTTTATATTATATAAATGTGTTCCACAACCACATATACAAAATCTAAATATTCTTTTACTCTAATATATGTGTATATTTGGCAAGGAATTTAACTACCTTATAGATTATAGAGATATTATATGGGTAATAAAAATACATTGTGTCTGAATAACCTCAGAGAAGATTGAGGACTTTCAACTATCGGGCAAATGAGCCAATAGAAAAAGGAAAGTCTTGCTCTGGGAGCTACATTCTCTGTGCAAGGGAAATGGGAAAGAACACACATTTAGAGCATTTTCCAGGTTAATTCATTCTCATTGGGTTAACATTTGGTTGAACTCCCTTTTGGAGCCATTTGCCATCTCTCTAAAATAGGTTCTTTTTTCTCCTTCTTCTCAAAAGGTCGTCTAGGGACCGTCGACACATGCATCAGCTGATAACTCGTGCAGAGGGCTCCTGGTCCACGTGCACTGCTTTGGTCCTGAACGATTCCCCACGTGGTATGGTGCAGTCGGTTGGGTCTTTCCTTTGAGCGTCCTGTCGTGGTACTTGTTAGGTAAGACTGGTTCCCCCGCCCCCAACTCGTTTTGGGTGTTGAATGAGTCTGCTTGCATCTTTCCTCCAGTTCCCACTCGCGAAGTCTTTATTTCCTGTAGTCAGTGTTCCTACTCCAGGCCTCTCCTGGTCAGTAGTTCTATTAGCATTTCTGTAACTATTGGATATTAGAACTACAGCCAAAGAATGCTGTTCTCAAAATAACTGGAGACTAAATTCATGGTTTATGGGTTCTGAGAGAATAAGGTAGATGGGTATCCAGGCTCCCCTGGTTTCCAGCGTGTGAAGTTGAGCCATTTACTTTAACTTCCATAGCCTCAATTGTCTCTTCTCTACAAGGGACTAATTTGTTTATTCAACAAATGCTCATTTAGTATCCACTTGGTGCCTTACTGAGGGTTAGGGCCACCGAGGCAAACAAGAGACACAGTATCTACATTCTTAGAGTTTACAGTGTGATGAGGACAGCCGGTGATCTCTACCGGCAAAATCTTAGAGGATGAGTTGGTGAGAGAACTATTTTTATGGTCAAAAGATTAGCACTCAATACTTGCCAGGGGAGACTTGTGGTCAACAAGTAGAGTCACAGTGTCTCAGATCATTCATGATCCTCTAACAAAAATACCACCAACCGAGTGGCTCGCATATAACAGACACGTAGTTCTTTGGGTCTAGGAGGCTGGGAAGTCCATATCAAGGCATCAGCAGGTTCGGCATCTGCTGAGGGTCAACTTTCTGATTCACAACTGTCCAATTTCTTGATGTAATGTCACATAGTAGAAGAGAGGAATTCTGGCCCCTTCAATCCCTTTAAATGGCACTGATCTCATCCACCAAGGGTTCCTCCCTTGCGACCTGATCACCTTCCAAAGAATCTCCCAGCACCATCATATTGGGGATTAAATTTCCACATATGAACTTCAGGGCAACATAAAAATTTAGTTTACAGCACACAGTGTGACTTTTTTGAGCTTAATAATGAGAAGTTTTCTAAAAGTACTTCCTGAGCACAGAACAAGGGCCTCTTGAAATAGTAATGTCTTTGCTGGAAGAATTCAGCAAGAAATAATAGCAGGACTGTCCCAAAGCTACAGCATTGGATATAGAGCTGGGCTAGGCGGCTGACTACATCAAGCTCTTGGTGTGAAAATGAGATGTCTAACAGGGCAGTGACATCATTAGCAGGTGAGAACCTGGTGTTTAACATCACCACCAACCAGACCCGATAGCTTGCCAGACACATCTGTGCCTGTACACTGAGCCAGCCCTTAATAAGAAAGCTTCTTTCTGTCTTCTCTGTTGTCAAGCAAGAGTTAATGTGGGTTTTTCCTACTGCCATTGCCAATTTACTGTGCAGAGCTGAGGCTTGGGTTGGAGGGAATATTAGGGGGGAAAAGGGGAGCTGCTGCCTTTGTGCTTCTCAGCGCAGAGAAAAAGCAGACCAGACCAGTCAGAGGCAGGGAAAGAGGTGAACCTGGGGACAAAGAACAGATGGAATGCGATGAGGGCACAGAGAAACAGATTTTCGGAAAATGCAAATGGGATGAAGTAAATGCAAAGTTAGAACTGTAAGGAGATGGTAGAAGAGAGAAAAAACAATGAGGCCCAGCAAAGATAGGGATAAAATCAGATGTAGATCACGGGCAACAAAAAGAGAGGATGTAAAGCAAAGGAGAAACACACGTAATACGTTCAGCAGTGCTTTTGTTCCCATCCCGTGTCTTCGTGTCTTCGTTCTTGAGTAAGCAGTACAGGAATAAAACGATGTTGGTTGATGGACAGGGTCCCCTGCTAAGTGTCACAGAGGAGTGCGTCCCCTGGCGAGCTCTTCCCAATTCTTTAGGGCCATGTCACCCTCTTTTCTTTCTCAGCAAGAGATGGACCAAAAACTTCTTTCAAGGCAAGGAAAATCTTTCTAGTACAAGCATAACATTTTATGAGTAAAGATTTCTCAACCTCTGATTATTCTTCCAGACTAGGCAGCATCCAAGCTTCTCAATGATAGTTACTAGGTTGCACACATGTTCTGGCCCATATAAAGCAAAACAAAAAAGCACAGTGTTTATTGTTTTTATAATTAAGCTACTTGCTTTCTTCAACAGGGGTAGATTATTCATTATAAAGAAATGAAAGTAATGGTGATTTTCTGTAGTTCATGATTTTTAGTAGCCTTTTTTAGGCCAAGCAGAAACAAGACTGCTCTTTCTGAGCACCAGCTCTATCCTAGGAAGTCACACTGAGATAGAAAACCAGAAAGAACAGCTGTGCCCATTGGCAGGAAGTGAAAAATAAATCTGAAAGGATGTTATCCTCGACCAAGCAGTATTTTTTGTTTGAAGCTGAGATTTCTCTGTTGTCTTTCTTGTCTTCGTAATTCATTAGTGGCATTTTGATCAGCATCTTGTCTTGAGTCCCTTTGTTCTTTAATCCTCATATTACATATATGTCAGATTCTCTGACACGTGGACCTGTGATGAAAACTCATCAATGTCTTTGTTATGCTGTGTTTATATGCACCGAGCGCTGTCATCTGTGGAAATGTTATCTCTTCATAGCTCACTCCTCCCCTCCCCCATCGTTCATTTCTGGCTCAATATCTACTATTCATGTGTATAAACTGTTTTTTTCTTTTGAGGAAACAGTATTGTCAGCTTATAAGCCAAACAGATCAGCAAATCTTTAGGAATTTTAGGATGTATTTCTTTCCCAAATGTTGCTGACAACTTTCAGATGTTCAAATACGATGGATAAAGGTCTAAATTTTCTGAGTTTAGGGCCTAAAAAAATAAAAGAACTTTATCCTGGGGGGCAAAAGAACTGATATTTGCAAGTTGCTCACAAAGTGGCTTGGCCGTCAGTTTTGGACTAAATGTGAACCTTTGGGGGTTGAAATTCATTTACTCCTGGCAAAATGTAACTTCCTGCTTCTAAGAATAAAGGCTTGAAAAGACTTATTAAAGGAAGGCTCCAAGAAGACTTCTTAAACTTCAAACAAGTCTTACAAAACAACATTCTGATGAGTTAAGTGCACATGAATTAGAAGCATATGTATTAAATTTCCCTTAAAATACACATGGGTTTAGAAATTAAGGGTTGGGGGAAAAGACTCTTGGCAAAAATCTATTTTAGGTTTGGTTAAATCTAAACCATTTGAAAAGTAATTCTAAGGAATGGAGGAAAAAGAAAGATTAAAATTCTTAAACACTTTTGGGAGTCAAGTGCGTTTTAATTTTTTTAAATGACTTAAGCTTACTTGAATAAGAAATGATAGATTTATTTAAATTTCTCCTCAGTGAAAGGGGAACTGCCTAGGAGCAAGATCCACTTCTTGAAAACTCCAAATCCTCAGGAAAAAATTGAAAGATCATGACAACTTTAAATCGGGGGCAGATTGTCGGTAGAAAAAAATGATACTTAATTCAAGGAAGTTGTGACTTTTGTTTCACTGCTCATGTTCCATTAGTACAAGTTTTTAAAAGTCTTTCTCAGAGCTCGTTGCTTCACCTCTCACTTGAGTGATGTCATTTCTTCCTTCTTCAAACACACACACACAAGACACTGTGAGAATTCACTAGATAACGCTTGTCAGCAGTGTGCATGTAGAGAAAAAAAAATTCAGTCTTGAATGTACTACAGGAAGCTCAAGCCAGGCATAGTGCCACAATCCTTACTTAAATGGCATGACAACAAAACATGGATAGTTTCAAAGTGATTGATTTGTTGAATATGTACGTAGGAAAACTGGACCGGGATTAAAATTTTAGTAAATCCTATTTCTATGTAAAGTTAGAGAGTGATATTTATAGTTTGTATCTATAACTTGTTCTCCACATGTGACTCTTCAATGGAGTGTGAGGTCTTCGGAACTGAGTGAGCCACAGAAACATTTGATTATCCAAAAGCATTATAATGTGACTATTAAAACAAGAGGATAAAACCATGATCAAAATCCTAAAAGTGGTAAGAGTTGTAAAAGTCATTTTAAAGAATGTTGTGTTTCATAGTATTTAGCATTATAAAAACGTCATTTCTGTATTACTGATTTCTTTTCTTTTGTCCTGGTGGAGTGATAGGCGAAAAGTTGAATGAAGGCAGAAACAGGGATAAGGAAAGTAAGTATCATGTTTAAGGTTAATTTAGTTCAGTGTTTATTAAATGCCTTTGCAATACCAAGTGTCTGGTTAAAAAGGCAAACAAAAGATTGTCTTGAATTTTAAGGCACCCAGAATTTACAGTGAAAACAAATGTACATTCCTCTGGTATTATTGTAGCTCCTCTTTGTACTGCTTGGTAACTAAACATATGAGCTTTGACTCAACACTGATCCTAGTGACTAACGAATGTCCTGGATTTAAATGCTGCATTACTATTTGTATGACTTAGAGTAATTTATATAACCTCCTTCACCTTCAGTTTCTATGTCCATAAAATGAAGACGGTATCATTTTCTCTGTAGGTCTGATGTGTATTTGTATAGTGTATAGAATTTAAAATACAGATCATAGACTTCTTTAATGAATATTTTAATTAAAATACCTTAAGAGAATCAGAGAATCAGACTGGGGGTCCTCTCCAATGGACCTTGATAAAGAAATCATATCTTTCAAATTGGATCAATTGGTTTTTACTCTTCAGCAAACCACCCCAAATCATAGTGAGGTGACACAGTGAATTTTAGTATATATTACGCATTTGTGCATTGCTTTTGTGGTTCTTTTAGGCTGGGCTAAGTCGCCGGGGATGGATGGTCTCTAATAAGTTCATTCTGATGTCTGGGGTCTTAGTTGAGATGACCAGGGTGGTTGCTGCCTAGAATGGCTGGGGCCTCTCTCAAGGGGTTTTTCTTCACAGTCTAGACTGGGCTCACTCACATGAGGAGAGCAGTCCAGCAGAAAGAGAGGCCGAGTTCTGATGTACAAACCCTTAGCACACTTGTTTGTGTCACATTTACTATTGACCCATTGGCCAAAGCAACCCACATAGTCGAGACCATATTCAGGGACTGGAGAAATAGATTCCACACTTGATGAGGAATGACAAAATCACACACTTACAGGGAGATACACATTGAGGCCGATCGCTACAGCAGTCTAGCCAGAATTTAAAAAGCTCTTAAACTTCTGTGTGCATAAGAATCATCAGGGCTGCTGATGTGATCTGCTCTCATTTGAGTATTAATAAAAATAATGGCAAGGCCAGGATGAGGTTACTATCATGCTGTTTGACTGTGGAGTCAGCATTATAGAGGGAAAAAGGTAAACTCCAAATTAAGAACACAATAGAGAGAGGGTTAGATGCTCCCTGGTGCTCCCTTCAAACTTATAAAGACACAGAGTTTGTGACGATAGTCGTCTACTCATGTGGATTAAGATGCTGATAGGTCTGTGGCGATCCGCACAAAGTGGAGGCGTTGTCTCCTCTTTCCCATGCTCAGGGATACTTAACTATAGAGCTGGAAACTCTGTCATTGTGAAGTCAGACGACCTTTATGTGGCAGTACCTTAGGCATCTTTGAGTGCAGTCAGACTGCAGGTGTCTGTCTGAGACCACCTCATGGACACGAGACACTGCGACGCTACAGCAACATGATGCCAGGATGCAACTGATCAACATGGCAAGAAAAAATCTTCTAAAGGAGATTGTTAATTAAAAAAAAAAATGAAAAACTCAGGGCGACTGTGGCACTTTTCCCAAGTCATATTAATTCACAGGCTTTTCTTTATTCTATACGCACTTGGAGAAACCCTGCCTTACAGGACAGGCGGTTCTCTGGGGAGAAGAAAGAGGCAGCCGGCCAGCATAGAGGGGCAACATGCTGATAGACAGTGAACAGCACAGGGGCGTGGAGGAGGGGGCCGAGGTGGATGAAGGAAGACAAAGGGGAGCAGAGAGAAATGCAAGGAAGTTGAGCAAAGAAACTGGATGGCACTGAGTGATTTCTGGAATAGAAGCTAGGTAGATGGTCTATCTATGACTGTTGACACTTGTGCATGGAAGAAAAATTGAGGCTATAAAATTTATATTTCAAAGAGGCACAGCTGTAAATATATGGCTTATTATGGAACAGCCTTTCCATATTAATTCAATGACAAGAGCTTGCTGTGCCCTTTGTGAGCTAGGAGTTCAGCTGCTTGGTCTCTACTGAAGTCATACGTTGAAGGCCTTCTACTTATTCGCATGTATAAGCCCCAGGGTCAAATAATACTCTCAATCACTAAGAAGCCATTCTTGTTTTGTTGTGACTTGGACTGGAATAGATCGATAGCCCCCAACATGTTCATTATGTTTAATATTTTATGCATATATAAGATGATTGATCATCTAAACTGTTCAGATGTGATTACTCATCTTAAGTTCTGCTCATGGACTGCTTGTTTGCAAAAGGGCTTTGTTATTAAGAAACAGTAATGAAGTACTCCAGGTTTATTTTCAGCCATAAAGATAAGATCCATCCAATTCTCAAGAGTTTTGAAGATGCTGAAGTTGATAAGTATCCCTGCTGGTCTAAAAGAATGCATTTCTATGTCTAAGGTTTTCTAAGAAAATAATTTCAGTAACATTCTAGTCCTAAGTATTCACTTACGAGTCTCGAAAAGACATAAATTAAATAGAAAAATAAAATCTTGAGTTGAGACTGTTTGGTTTAATAATTTTTCATTCCACAAGTCAGATGATGTAGTTCATTGGCATAAACCTATGATATTTCTGTTAACTTGAGAATTGCTCACTCACACCCCTCCTCCCCTAACCCCTCAAGGGTGTTTTAGCCTTAAGACTGCAAATTTCTTGCCTGCAGAGTTTGGTCATGTGTTTTTGGAAATGCTGTGTCTAAAATTTATCTTATTAGCTCTTGTAAACTAGATTTCTTTCCTCACTTCCCTAATTCTGTTAACTTCCCTAATTTCCCTGGTCACCCTGATTGCTGAAGATGAAGATTATATTAACATCTTCCCCATCACCTTGCTCCCAAATAAGTTCTAAGACCTGCGGTTTCCATCTCTAAATGACTTTTGAGCATTTACCATTTGCTTTCAGATCTACCATCCACTTACAGTCTTTGTTTTCTCTCTTTCAGATCATTGTAATTTAATAAATTCTATTAGTTGTTCACATTTTATCCTATTTTTTCATTCACTCAATTCTGCACATTTACTCATATATTTATTTAGTAACATCTACCACATGCCACTCTGTTCTAAACACAGCAGACACAGCTATAAATAACTGAGACATAAGTTTCTGCCTTCTTGGAGCTTACGTTCTACTAGAGCAGACAGAAAATAAAAAAAAAAAGATAAATACATAAAATATATAGATTGCAATAATAACAAGTACTAAGGGGAACAATAAAGGGTAAAAGAGAATATGAGATGTTAGGTGGGAGAACTAAAATGTTAGACAAAGCAAATGAAAAAAAAATCTCATTAGGAAACAAATTTTGAGAAGACAAGAAGGAAAGTAATGCAGTTAAGGTAATGATAGTTGATGTTGTATATAAATCCCTCAACCTTCATTGGCTTAATTTTTAAAACTGTGTGTTTATCATTCACGTTACAGATCAATGCGGGAAGACTCATAGCTTTCATATGGCAATTTAGGACATAGCTTTGCGGGGAGGTAAGTCCGGCTACCTGGAGTTAGGCCGGATCGCACAGGTTCGGCCTCCTGATGACTGCCCTCACTTCGAGTGTAACCTGAGGGTCTGAGGGTCCCCAAACTGCCCTCCACTCAGAGTAGCTGGTTAAATATTCAGGGTTTTCTAGTATTCTCTCAGTTTTATAATTCACTGGAATAACTTATAGAACTCAGGAAAGTGCTATGTTTACTGTTATGGATTTATTGAAGCAAAAGATGAAAGTATGAACTAGTCAAAGGAAGAGTTATAAATTGCAAGGACTGTGAGAGTCTTAGTAGAATAATGTGTGCCAGTACACAGAGTATTATCAACCAGGAATGTTTTGCCAAGTTTGCGTCTGTAGTTTTTATTGGGGTTCATTATGAAGGCATGATTGATCGAACCATTGGTCATGTTGCTCAATCTCCAGGCCATCTTCCTTTCCTTTCCTGGAGGTTAGATTGATATCACTTGTCTCAAAACTCCAGCTCTGTAATCACACAGTTGCTATTTCTAGCGTGATCGTTCTCCATCTTGAGTCATCTCAGTAGCATAGACTGTTGAAGGACCTACCACTAATAACGATGACAATATTTTCACTCGGGAAATACCAAAGATTTGGAAGCTACCTCTCAGGGACCGTGGACAAAGCCAAGCCAAATTCGTTCCATGGGTCCCTCCCCAGGTATGCCTTCTGCCATCAGCATATGACTTCTAATGTTGCCACCAAAAAAGAGGAGGAGCCTGTGAAAGAAAGGAATAGGCCCAGAAGTGACATGCAACACTGTTTCCATTCTCACTGTGGGAACTTGTCACATATCTGCGCCTCCGTGACAAAGACGTGGGAAACGAAGTCCTTGGCTAATGGTAAGTTTCTATAAATGGCTTTCCGTGGAAGAGGTGAAAGACTCTTTGTGCCAAGTCAGTTGTTGCTGTCACATTTGCCATGTGGCAGCTATTATTTCTTTTATTATTTTTTTCTGTTTTATGTCTTGAAAACCAGTGACATCTAGTATACCTGTATTAGCTCCCTTGAGGTTACCTCGCAGCTCACTGGTACTCTGTTTTTGTCTTAAATTTTTCCCTCTGCGTTTAATGCTATGTTTTCAATTCATTTTTTTCCTTCTCAAATGTCTGATTTTTTTAGTCCCATGCAGTGTACTTTATATTCCTAGATACTGCATTTTTTTTGTTTACTTGAATCTTTGAAAATGTCTTCCATGTCTTTACTTAACATGTTCAATTTTTGTGGTAGCTTTTTTTAAGGTATACACTTTAGTTTTGACAAGAATTTTAAGTCCTAGTCTTCTAATACTTGTATCCATGCCAGTTTTCAGTTTTGATTAATTCATTTTTCTCTTCATTATTGGTCATAATCTCTTGTTTCTTTGCATATCTGATAATCTTTGACTAAACGCCAGATGTAGTAAATTTTATTTTGTTAGGTGTGCTGGATATTATTTATTCCCATAAATATTCTTGAGTATTGTTTAAGATGCAATTAAGTTATTGAGAATCAAATTGATTCTTGCGGATCTTTCTTTGAAGATTTGCTATGTAGGACCACAGCTGTATTTTCTCTAGGGATAATTAGTCCCCTGCCACTGAGGTAGAACCATTCTGAATGTTCTATTCACTAGCTCATAAATTGTTTTCTCTGGCTGAGGGGAATAGCGTTATTTCCAGTCCTGTGTGAATTCTAGGTGCTGTTCCTTTTAATCCTTTCAGGTGGTCCTTCTGTCCCTGGGTACTTTACCAATGTGCATGTGCTGGTCACTGTTTGGCTGAATACCTGAAGGGAAGCTTTAGAGACCTCCAGGATTCTTTCTGTGTGCAGATCACTTCTCCTTAGTGCCCTGCTCAGTGGAAGTGAGGAGCCTCTCTGGTTTCTCTGGACTCTCAGCTCTGGCTCAGCTCTGGACTGCCAGGCTCTGTCCTGGTTCCCATTTTCTGTCCTGGAAGTTCTCTCAAGGCATGTGTGTCTTCTGCCAGCATCTGGGACAATTACAGGATTCTTTTCTCTCTCTCATAGATTGCTCCATTTCTAATCAGGATGCACTCACAGGAAATAGATTTACTCTCCCATGTGAAATAATTCGTTTTTAAAAAACAAAAATATGAAACAGTGATTTTAAAATTAGACAACACAGCAGTCTGCAGTGTGCTGTATTTTGTTGGGCTTTTGTTCAGTTCTTAAAAATGGTATAGCTAGGCAGCACATTGGTCAGCTTTCTGTCACTATTTAAAAAAAAAAAAACTTGAGATAACCTACTTGCAAGGAGAAAAGTTTTATTTTGGTGCACAGTTTCAGAGGTTTGGGCCCATGCTCAGGCAGACCCACTGCGTGAGGTGTCTGGTGGGGGTGCTGGGTGATGATGGTGGGGGCGGGTGGCAGAACCGAGCCACTCACTTCATGGTCAGGAATGATGGAGAGACGAAAGGAACAGTCTGCAATCCTACTCTTCCCTATGGAACCACCCCCCGCCCCGATCAGTGATCTAAAGACTGCGGCCTTTCATGAGGCCTCATCTCTTGAAATTTCACCCCCTATCAATAGTGGCATGCTGGGAACCAAGCATGTAGCACGTGGGTCTTTAAGGCACACTCAAAGCCAAACCACAGAATAAACATTTCCTGGAGGGTAGGGATGCTTTATTGAAGAGGGAAAGAGAACCCTAAAGTTTTCTAGAGTGGTTGAGTGTTGTCTACATTACAGAAGAATTCATTATTTGAAGAAAACTAGCCACTCAATTGTGTTTTATCTTACTTCAGTCTATCACTGTTATGGCTTATAGGTAGACGTCCCCCTAAACCTCATGCCTCAAAGGTGGGGTTTTTGAGAGGTGGCTGGCTTGTGGGGGTGAGATGCTCATCCACTAATGAGTTTTTAGCTAAATGTGACTTTAGGAGTTGAAACCTCTTTAGAGAACATGGGTCCCCACGGCGTGGCCTGGAAGGGTGTATCTCCCGCCCTCCTCCACTGTTCTCTCTCTGTTCTCCACTGCCACGCCAGGAGCCTTTTCTCCTTCGCCATGTCGCCCTGCGTTGGAGTCAGTGGACTGTGACTCAAAACCTCTGCCAACTTGAGCCTAAACAAGCCTTTCCTCTTTTAAATTGTGGGTGTTGGGTATTGTGTCTCAGTGACGAGAAAGTAACTAAGATCATCACTGAATTAATTTCTGCATATCTTTTAAATCATACTCCTTTGATACATTAAATTTCCATTTACTGGAATCACAGCCAAATACATTTTTGCAACTTTGTTTTCCCCCTCTGTGTATATACTTTTTAAAAGATTTTGACACATCATTAATTTTTTATAAAGAGGCAAAAATGTGACTTTAACATTTTTTCTTCGAATAGTACATTCGGGTGTTCATATATAGTCATTTTGCACTGGTCAGAAATCAAACATGCAGACAAGCGAAGCAGTCCAGTCTTTGCCTCAAAGCAGCCATCCTTCCAATCACTTTAACAAAAGACAGAACACGCAGCAGCCACTTGGAAGAGGTTGACTTGCAAAAGTGCTTATTTAAACACATTGTGACACTGATAAAGCCTGTGGGACACCGACTGCTGCAAATGTCTGTGTTCACAGACTCCAAGAGTTCGTATTAAGAGAACATGGTCCTTTGTGGGTCTCATTCAACTTCAAGGTGCTACAGGGTGAGGACTGTCATTTCAGTAATTTTATTAAAAGAAAGGCAATGTTTTTGCTTTCTTTGCTATCTGAGATAAAGCTTTACAAGAATCCTGACCAGTTTCATCAGGAAGAGAGATGAAAGAAGAGCTCATAGAACTTCTGGGGAAGTTGATTAATATAGAGCAATCAGTTAGACTGGGCTCAAACTTTATTGGGAAAAAATAATAAAAACCATTGAGACTAGATAGAAAGGAAGAAAGGAAGAAAGGAAGAAAGGAAGAAAGGAAGGAAGGAAGGAAGGAAGGAAGAAAGAAAGAAAGAAAGAAAGAAAGAAAGAAAGAAAGAAAGAAAGAAAGAAAGAAAGAGAAAGAAAGAAAGAAAAGAAAGTTGACCCCAGGCCAGGCTCCTAGTTTAGAAACGAAGTGGAGCTTGATCTCTAATCCGCGGGCTCCCCACTCCCAAACTCGCTCTGCAGGAGAGAGGTCGTTCACAACCTGCACAGCATCCTTTGGCCAGCGGAGGATGAGAGTCAGTCCACACGTTCTTTTCTCAGAGAACGAGGTCCCCGTAGAGTCTCTCACACCTGAACCTCAGCGTTACGAAAGAGGTTTTCTTCACCTCACCAAGGGGTTCATTTCTCACATTTGTGTTTTTGACTATTTACTACCACACTGCAGAAGTGTTTGAGATCTTTTCCTTCTCAATCTCTGCCTCATTTCCATTCAACACTCTACAGTTTGCCTTCCCCCAGTGCATACAATTATCACCTCTCCATTCTAATTAGCTTCCAAGCTGCCTACATTGTCACCCCTACTTTTATGATATTGGCTCCATATATTTTGATCTCTTAATTGGCTTTTGATGCATCCCATTTTGCAAACTGTCTCCAAGTCCTTTTTTTCCCCCGTTTTTAAAATATATTTCCAGGGCTGCTTTACAATGTGTTTTCTTTTTTTTATTTTCCATTTTAGTGTGTCCTTTTTCAGATCTGGTTTCCAACTCAATGTAGCTCAAATCTGCTCTTGCTGGCAATATATGAAATTTTCAAAATTTTTTTTTTTACCGAGCTACTTCTTTTTAAGCTGTGATAGTGCACGACCCCCTGCCAGATCATTTTTTTAAAGGACTTATTATTTTTCACCTGATATTCCTGGACTTTGTCAGTGATGACAACCATTTTATATTGAAGATAGGGAACTTCCCCCTTGCAAATCACATTTGTGATAGTTTGTAATGTCTTGAAGACTGTAGGAGGTAGACATCTGAAAAGTGTGATTTCTTGACAGACTGTTTATGTACTAATGTGTAAAATTTCCCAAAAATCTGCTCTGCCATTTCTGTTGCCCGGGGGGTTGAGAAATCCAACAGCTCCTCATGTTGGTAGTTGTCTAATCACATTGCCTTGCTTGTCTGCTTCCATTGACTGTCATTCAGCGAAATAGTCCGTCAAAGTTTCTAAAAATGTAAAAATAGTTTTTTCCCTTATGAGTTTTATAATGTTTTAAAGTTAAATTACTTCTGCTAGTTCATTGCACATAGCAAGGATTTATATTGACACATTTCAGTGTTTAAATAAAAAGTAAATATAGTAGTTAAAAGTGAGGAATAAATATGAAAATATAAAACTCAAAGCTTTACAATTGTGGTAATAGTTGTTGCTGTCTTTAGTTGTTATAGTTTTCATTTTGCTCTTAACTACCCAAATTCCGAGTTTAAGGGCCCTGATTAAAATTAAATGAGTGATTCTGTTTTAAGATGCCATTAGAAGAAATTGCTTTTAATTCACTTACATGGAGAGAGAGCTTTATATGCTGAAGAAATCCATGTGAATCATTTGGAAATTGGAAAGTTTATTGGAAACAATAAATGGGTCCTTTTCCTGCTTAAGGAACTAATTCAGTGCTTAAGTATTTTGTACCTCATTTTTCTCATCTGTCAAATGGAGATAATGACAATATTTAGTTAATGTGATTGTGGTGAAGATTGGATAAGATGTGACTACTACATAGAAAATCCCCAGTATTAGTTATCACTTGCCTGAATGGGTTGAGTCAGATTATAATTAGATTTTAATCAAGAACATTGCTCCTGTTTCTAGGGCATAGTAGGAGATGCTATATTAGGTCTTTTCAACATCCATACTGACCTTCAGTTTTCAGATATATGTGCATTTCCATATGCAGGGCAGTCATTTGGACTGGATGAGAAGAGGGCTGTCTTCTAAGTAGCTCACTGGATCCAGTTCATTAGATGGACGAAGTGTAACGTAATCACCTTAACATCATCACCAGATAAGTGATCATTGGAGGAAAGGCCAGGGAGAGCCTTAGCATGGGTCATACACTGGTCCAAGGGGACTTGGCTCTTCTTAATTCTCTCTGGTCAGGTATGGAAGAAAAAGAAAGGGGCAGATGGCCCCAAAGCGATATGGGAACAGGGCAAATTGAGGACTTAATATGCCAGTGACGCCATGTATGACAATAATCTAGTGAGAATTTTTCTGAGGAAGAATTTGCTGACAAATCTTTATTCTAGAGGTATCAAGTACTTGTTTTTGAATGGCAGAAGTAATGATAAATATATCTATGACCTATTTACATCTGTTGTTTATTTAGTTCTTAAAACCATGAAACATGTTTTATCACCTCGGCTTGACAGCTAGGGAAGGTGAGGCCCTCAGAATTCAAGTAATTTCCTAAAGTCACTTACTTGGTAAGTGGCAGAGGTGGCGTTTGAAGCCAGAAACTCTTAATGTCGGTGTTCCCATGATCACTGACTTCTGCCCTTCCCGATGACATTTCTTTACACTGTATGGCAGTTTTGTAACTTTTAGTGGTTGATTTTGTGCCGGAGTTGGTAAGCCTCTCATGGTGTTCAGTTTTGGTATGAGGACCAACACAATAGTTTTCAGTGCATAATTTCCACGTAAACCTCAGGGACCAATAGGACACTTCAGACCTTCTGGGGTCAGATTTGTGGTCCCAGCGGCCAGTCATCTGTAGAAGGATCTGCGGCGATACTGTGGTATTCAGGTACATCCGTGGTAAATTCTCTCGGCAGCTTTCTTAGAGATTTCCTGTGATATTAGCACTTTAACTTTAAGCGAGTGGAGACATAGTGCTTTCTTCTTCTCTGTGGAGAAGGGCAGAATGAAGCGAAGAGAGAAAGTCAGGCGCAGCTGCTCCGTGGAGTTGCTGTGTAGTGCATCGCAGTCTTGCTGCTTCTCACATACAACACAGGAAGGACTGAAAACAGAACGAACACTGTAAGCCGTCGACACCAGAGAACTCTGGTGTGCGCACCTCCCGGGAGAAGGTTAGCTTGTTCCCGTCAGTCACTGCGGCGTATGACCAATTCTCAAGAACGGCGGGAGAATGAAGGCCCTAAAAGAGCCACCGCTCGGAGTGCTTAGGGAACTACACAAAGCAGAAGTTCCTGGGAACTTTAGACTGTGGGAAGTAGAGCAACGAGTGTCTTCTTGTAGTAATGGTCACAGACGCTTGCTGTCACATCCAAGAAGCTGAAACTGCTCCCCAAACTGCCTAGAGGAGACGCTCGTAAGGAACCGTCACCGGAGTCCAGGAACAGTGTGCTTCATTGCTAAAGGTGGCTGAGGAGACCGTGTCCGGTCCTCGTCACCGCAAAACAACCACCCGGGCAGGACCACACGAATGCCATCGAAGGTATTCGGGTTCGAGAGAGAGATTGCTAACTGTATCTTGTTTGCACTGTTGTGCTAACAAATTTCAACAAACTTAGCGTATTGTCTTTCAGCTCTGCTGACTAGAGGTTTGGTTTGAGTCTCACTAGTTCAAATCAATATATTGGTAAGACTATGTTCCTTCTTTAAGGAAAATCTGTGTCCTTGTCTCTTCCAGCTTCTGGGACCTGCTTGCTCTTCACCTCCTTCCACTGTCTGCGAAGCCAACAATAATGGGGCAAGTTCTCCTGTCACATCATTTCAGTCTTCTTCTGCAGCGACACTTCCCTCTAACTCTGATTCTTTGTCTCCTTCTTTCGTAAGGGTTTCCTACAACATCTGCGACACATTGGAATATTTATAAACCCGGGTTAATCTTCTTAAGGTTTGCTGATTAGCAACTGTAATTCCACCTGGAACTGTATCTTCCTTTGCTATTTTCCTTAACATGCACAGATTCTGGGGATTAGACCATGAGCATCCTCGAGGGAACAATTATTTCACCTACTATACTGGTCTTTCATTATGGATCTCACTGAAAAGAGGAGAAATTTCTGTTAAGAAAACTTGTGAAAGAACCAGAAGTTCTGGCTGAATGCTCCAGATAATTATAGAGACTTCCAAATAACGATCTGTTGGGTGCAGTACAAAGATAGATGGATCTGCCCTTGGTGACCTGGGAGAGAGTGGTGGGAAGAGACTGAAATTTGTGTCTGACGGAGGGAGGAGCGACTCACTCAGAAAGTGCTTCTCTGGGAAGTGTTGATTGAGTTTAGATGTAATGAGAGGCAAGCCAGCTAGAAGAAAGTAAGGGGGATGAAACCCTGGAAGAGACTTGGCGGAGATAGGTTCTGGGCTGAGGGAAATTCGAAGGCTATTGTGCATAATAAAGCTAGAGAGGAAGGCAGGGTCGGACCATGTGGAGCTTGCTGACCACGTTTACTTTTTAACTCTTTATTCTAAATTCAGCAGGTTGTTACTGAAGGGTGTGGAGCAGAAGACTGAAATAGAAAATATGTATGTGATTGTATTTACCTTTTGGAAACATTGCTGTTGGTGTAGGTTGGAGAATGGGTGGAGAAGGGTATATTAGCCAGAGGAACTAAGGCATATTTTGATAGCAGAGATTGGCTTGAATTTTACAGTGGCTGTGTAACTGGGGGGAAATGAACCCATGAAGAGTTAGGTCATAGGTACATCAGTCTAAAGGAAAGATTCAGTATGGGGAGATGACCTAGGGGGACATGTGGACGATGATTCTGCGCCTTGTGGCTTATGGAATTTGGTCAGGTGGTTCCTTGTTCTAGGTCTTCAGTGGTTTCTAATCTCTCCAGAGGGGTGATGTGCTGGAGCGGCATCTGCCTGCCTTCCTAGATCGCCGCCCGCGTCACCATCTCTCCCTGCCTTCTTGCTCTCTGCTCGTGTCAGGCTCCCTCCTGGCCTCTGCTCACTCTGCTATGGGCCACCACATTTCATCTTTCTGGGTGCCCAATTCTTAGGATTCCTGCTGTGATTTTCCTTTGTGCCCACCCAGGCCCATAGAGACCTTGGGTATGGACGCCTGTGACACTTCTGCTCTGGTGGCAGAGGACACCACCGTAGACCCTGCCTCCGCGGACCCTCACCACTGCGGACCCTGCCTCAGGCTTGTGTGAGCATACATGTGAACTTTCGAAGGCTGCTTCTGCCTGTTCCTGCGGGTCCTGTTCCAGGCTTTGGAGTTGAGCCACCATTACTGACGGGCCTCAAATCTCACAGTCTTCAGGATTACACTGCTGCCTTATTTTAAGTCTTCCTCTTCAAGGACGTGCCAGTCTGGGTGATTTGGTTTTCTAATTGCCATTTTAATCATTGCACATTGTGCTGCCTGATGATAGTTTCTAGTCTGCCATGACAATTCTTGGTCTGAGGCAGCCTCTCTTTGTGTGCGCGCTACCTGATTTAAATTCTAGCCTGCAAAATCCTCCAAATGACTGATTAGGAACTTCCAACTGATATTTTGACTTCAGAGAACTTTACAGGTCCATGGACTAAAAGAAAACCTTCAATAGCACAATGCATCAAATAATTTGTACTGATAATACTTGTTTTTACTGATCCTTCGCAACTCTGCAAAGCAGGTGTATTATTACAAATGAGAAAACTGAGGCTCAGAGCCATTTACAATGTAATGGCAGCTGAATAACCCAGAACAAGGTAAGTCATCTCCCTGAAATTACAGAACTCATAAACGGTGGCACTGACACCGAAGGTCTTTTCCTTGTACACAGACCTGCTTCCTCTTAGGTAGCATTCATATCTTTGAGAAGGATTGGAGCTAGTTTGCAGTGTGGGAATTTCTGAATCATTTTTAGTTGTTTTGGCACCAGAAGTAGCTTCAGCAGACCACGAACCTGACTGTGTTCAGTCTAGGTAAACTACATCAGGCCTGATTTTGGTGCTCATTTTTTTTTTTTTTTTTTTTTAACACCAGAGCAAGTCTAGATGCATGATCCTGCTCGACCGGAATTTGGAAATGATTGTTGATGCTGTCACGGAATCATGGCCCACACTTCTTACCTTCATCCTCATAGTCCCGGACTCCAGGTCTCTCCTCTCTGGGGACCAGCCTCACCACGAAAGGTCACTTATGGAACTACTGAGTGACTTCGGAGCAATGCTCCTTCTCTGATCCCAATAGCCTTATTACTGTGCTTTGCATTTTTGTCTAAATTGATTACTTCCCAGGTTTGTCCTCAGACCTGCTGAGTGAACATGTTTCTGATTACCTCCCCCCAGATTGATTAGCTGCACTTTTCTAAAGAGAATCTAATTTTCCTCTTTTCTCCCTGTATTTGTAATCTCATTAGATCCATTTGTATTAATTCTTAGTCTCCTGGTGTGTGCAACAGCTTCCAAATTTGTAACATCTGCAAATTTTATTAGCATGCTGTGTGCTCTGTCTTTCAGATCATTAATGCTAACCATCAATAATCCAGATGTTAGGGAAGACAAGTGCTTCACGCCAACCCCTGTGGTCCTCCACAAGACATTGCTCCACACCCTGAGCATGGCCGTTTATCATCACCTATTATTTATGACCATTCTGTTAAACTGGCTTTCATGTGATCATGTTTCCCTGCAAATCAACTGGTCATTTAAAAGCAATATTCCGATCTTATATAAGAAACCCAAAGCATAAATAGGTTGAAGAGCAAAATAAAAGATAGATAATAGGAAGCAGATAGATAAAAAGATAGATAATAGGAGATAGATCTATTACAAATGGAAAAGGGACCAAAAGATGGGGGGGGCTGAAGAGAAGGAGACAGAAAAAGAATTAAGATGTGTTGTGTACATGTACCAATTCCCCATGATGAATATAATCATTATGTACTGCAAACATGTATCAGTAACAAAGACTAGCAAAAAAAAAGCTATATTCCAAAGTTGTACCTCATATTTTAGAATCAAGAATATAGTTTTTGGCACAATTTTGTTTTTTGTTTACAACTTATAGTTTGTGGCGATCTTTGAAAAAAATCCATTATAAGAAAGGAATTACATAGCATTTTCTTATGCCTAACATTTCTTCATAATATTAGAAGTCACTTTATAATTCCTCATTGATTTGGATCAAGTGTATTTTTTTAATTGGGAAAAGAAAACTGTTTATGGAGCTTCAGTATATAAAATTTAGATGAATAAGAGCAGGGATTTGATGAAATTCTAGTTTATTGTCTGATACATTACACATTTATTGTTTTCATATTCATTTTCTTGTTGAAGTTTATCTTTGCAAAGGATACTTGATAACTTTATTAGTATAATTATTCAAGTATTGGTTTCATATTTATGGTAACATTTTTCACGAGGTGATTATTTTCACTTTCAAGAGATTTATTCTTAAAGATCAATGATTTGCTTATATGGGAAAACTTCTATTTCAAAAACCCTATTCTCCCCTAGGTCTCTGTCTCTCTCTCTCTCTTCTCATTCTTATTTTTCTATTTCATCCTGTTTCTAAAATTGATTCTTTTTTTTAGTATTTGCTGAATTCTGGTGCCTAAAGAAACCCATTGATTGCATTCATATTCATAAAAAGAAGTGCCATGCTCTGAGGGAAATTTACTCATAATTCATTAAAATTTTTCATAACATTTTTTCATATCAGAAGAACATTTAGCAAATTTAAAATAGCAGGCAGTAATCAGGACAAAGTATTAATGCATTACTAATGATTGTATTTTATATGCAAATAGTTCCATTCTCAAAGTATAGCTTTACATATTTTTAACTCATTCGGACACAAGACCTTGAGGTAGACTACCGATATGACTGTCTAATTCCATTTTAAATGGGAGGAAAATTGAATAAATTAATTCAGCTTATTTGTCCAAAGTTTTTCCAATGTGGCATTAAAGAGAAGGCTTGAGAGTCATGGGTGAAAGTAATAACTAAGACTTAATTATAACAGTGCTTTTTAACTGATTCTCTCTAGTATAAATTAAAGTACTGAAATAAGAATACCCTGTTCTAAATTTAGAAAGAGACAATTCCCGGCCATCTGGTGAAGCAATTAAGTGAGGATCCAAGTTCCTCCTAGTATCTTGCTGTGTTATCTTTACGGAGAAGATTTGGTACTCAGAGTCACGAGACAGTTGCTCTGTCTCTGGGTATCACATCTGCATTTCGGATAGATATAAAAGTGAAATAGCAAAGAGTGAGAGATGTACAGCTGGAGCTGTCATCGCTCATCGGGAAAACAGTGGCTTTCTCAAGGCCCCACCCGAGAGAGTTCTGTTTATACCTCCCTAGCTGCGAAAGATTCAACGCGTGAATGTTTTGAATACCCTGAACAAAATGAAGGTGTGGCTAATAAGGTCGGAGGGAGAATGGGTTTTCTGCCACAGGTCCATGGCTTGGCAATCAAGTACCTCCTATGTCACATCTGGCTTGAAAGCCACAGAAAGGGTGCACCAGCAATAGCTCCTCCACGGAAGACGCCAATCCCTCACCACCCTGCTAAAGCACCACTGCGTCTTGGTCGCGGTGGATCCCTGCGTCATTCTTCCGAACGCATCTTCACAGAAGCAAAAGTCTCAGTAACGAGGTACTGCAAACTCTCACTGCACAGAATCCGAGCTGCTTCCTTTCCCTCCGAAGCAAAAGCTCTAGAGCTACATGCACCAAGGTAAACGGTGTTCCAGTTAGTCTCGGGAGAAGCAGAGTCAACGTCCCTCTTTATCTAGAAAGCTGCTACAGAGAGCTGAGCTTGTTCTCAATTCCTCAATCTCCAGGAAGGAGTACTATGCAAGGTTTAGGGATGCGGAAGAATTGGGACCAAACCAGCTCCATCATTTACTAACTCTTAGGTTGTGAACGAATTAAGTACTCTCCACCAGCAGTTATGTTATTATCGCTAAAGTAAAAGGGAGTTGATAATTTACATCTTAAAGGGTTGTTTGAGGGTTAAAAGCAATAATGTATGTAAAGAGTTCCATGTAAAGTAACTGTTCGAAAATGGACAAGAAATGTTTCAGTAGCTCAGCATTCCAGAAGTGGGGGAAGACGTCTCTAGTACATCTGTCTTCTGGCAGAGCAGAGGGGTAAGTTGACAGTCAGACTATCATTACTTGCTAATGTCCAATTTAAATTGGAAGCTGTCTGTGGGTCAAGTGTGTGGCATTTGTTAACTCCAATCCACAAGAAACTCAACCCAAAGAGATGGGTCGAGTTCTTATGATGACTAATTTGACAGCCTTTTCCAATCAGAGACACTTGAAACTAATGAGTTGAGAGGCCCAGACCTTGAGAGCTAACTGTGGAAGCTCATGAAGAGTTTATTAAAAGGAAACCAGGCCCTGGGTGGATGGCCTTTCATGTGAATCTATTTCTTCTTACATCTTCAGTATACAAGTCTACTCAATTAGTAGCACAGGACTACCCGCAAACCCAGAAAAAGAGGAAAAGTAGAATTTGATTTACTGCTTGAAAATCCTCTTTTTAGCAAAATAAGGTGCACTTGGGTCACACGGAAATTAATCTCACCAAAGAAATAAAACCTTTTGGACTTTGTGAAGGGAGGAAGTTGTGGTTTCAGAGTGTCCTTGGGCTTTTTGTAGCATGGTAACATTCTGCTCACTTTCAAGTCGTCCTCATCTCCTGTAAATGTGAGACGTTTCAGGGTGGAGACAGAGATTTATTTGAATCTCTGCTTTTAGCACAGGGCTTCCTATGTTTACAGGTGTTTAACAAATGTTTAATTGAATGAATTCATAAACAAAATGTAAAGATAAGAGTGATGAGTATTTTAATGAAAACAAAGTAAATGCTCTGTAAATAAGGTTTTGTACTGAACTTATGGCATTATAATAATTTAGCTTCATTGCATTTTTACCAAACTAAGTTCAATCACTATAATTGCAGTGCCTATGTATAGCCACTTATATTTAAAAGCCTCTCCCAATTTTCACCATATCAGTCCTTCTTCCCAAAGCCCATCCAACTTTTTTCGGTCAGGAAATGCTAAGTTCTCTCCTGTTTTGTTTCTGTGTGTATATATGTAACTCATGGGCTATATTCAGCCCAGAAATATTTTTAAATTGGCTTTTCTTGTTTCCTAGTTTTTCGTGTCTCATTAATTGACACATTCATTCCTTAATCACTTATTGAAAGATTTTTGGTGCTGGGATGGTGTGATGAAGAAATCAACCAAGAAGATTCCAAATGCAAAGTCAGGAAGTCTAGTGTGACTCTTTATGCCATGCCCGAACTCCCAAGTATGCTGCAAAGAATCTGGTTGGATTGTTTTGAATCATTAACTAAGAGAGCATACACCAAAGAGCGGGCACAAGGACTCCAGAGAGGACTATTCCTCTCATGCCCATTGCCCATTTCTAGGCCTGTACTTGGCACCATGTCTTGAAAGTCAAAGACCTTGGGGCTCATTCTCTCTTCTTCTGAGAGTCATTAGCATGCATGCCCCGAATAATTTTAATTGGCTCCAGGTCTTTCAAGGGGGTAGGACTTCCTCAAATTGGAGTTTTGAGGAAAAAGGCCAAAGCTAGTGATTCTTATGCAACCAATGATGTCAATGGAAAACCTAGATTACTGTGCCCCCCCAACTATTTATGACCATGCCCCCCCAACTATTTATGACCAATACACATAGTTATCATTTATGTGTAGTTTCAGGAGACTATACATTTTAAATTTTCATGCAACTTCTAGCAAATTAGAAAATCCGAAATTAACATAGTTGAAAACATATGCTTCATCAGAGTTTAAGTATATATACTGGATACAGTCCCTCAAAATTGGGGTTTTCATTTTTTTGTTGCTCAGTGTGAAATATATAAACTACTATTGGAGGTTTTCCTAAGAAACTGAGGGGTAGCAAGAAGCTGTACACCATGGTGACTTAATTATTGGACTCTCATTAAAGCTCTAAATTTCAACACAGGAGGTAATGAAAAATAACACACTGAGGAAACCATAAAGTACACAAGAATGCTGGGCCTATTTGAACATGAACATCTTGAGAGTAAATAATCTTTTTGATGTTTGGTTCTGTAGCTAATAAGTACCCTAGATGTGTGAGTACACTGAATTTCTTGTGCAAAAATGCAACAGTTTGTCAAGTCCAAGTATCAAATATAGAAAAAAAAACTTTAGTTGGAACCTACAGTAAAGCAGGAAGTAGAAAAATAATTATTTTTAAAAAGCATTTGGAGAACAAAAACAATGGTATTAATAAGGATACTTTCATGAGATTAAAAAGTGAATCTATTTATTGCTAAAGACTCATCCTTAAAATTCAATTGGCACTTTAAGAATTAATCTCATTGTGTTTTAAACCCAGATATTAAGTTATTTTGGAACCTTATTAAGTCTGGTATGTTAAGCCCATTTTTACAGGAGATCTCTACAGACATACAGCAAAATGGTCACAGACAATGAATGTGTTAACTGATAATTCTAAGTAAACTGAGTTTTATAAATTGAATCTCATCCTATAAGTTTTAGGGAAGTTTTTGATCCAAAGAAGTCTCTTAATGAGTGTAATTATTACTGCCTTGATATTCCTTGTAATGTTCTATTATGTGCACTGAAAAGTACACATGTAAATAGGTATCAGATGGCTATGTGAATGCAATTGCTCCTATTTTGATTTCGAGCTCCTTTTTGTGATTGTGTCAGGGCTAATTTTGTTTCTGTATTTGAGACTAGCCAGACACTGCTTAGGGTTATTGTTTAGGACACAACCTTCCCCAATTACCGTTGCATGCTGTATGCATCCAGCATTACTCTTGGATTCTCTAAAAAAAAAAAAAAAAAAAATCAAGTAGCTGTGTATTTGAAGCTGGATTACACAAAAAAAATAGTTATATGACTCTGACTAACATCCATTCACACTAACCTAGTCTCATTGAAGATCAAAAGTGAAAAATGTTTCTAACAGGTGTGATATTCTGCAATTTAATCGTTAACCTAAAACTTGAACTTGTTTGAACTCTCAGAGCTCACGTTTTTGAAAAACAGCCTCTTTCGTCATCATTCCTCACAATTATCTATCATATTTTCCTAGAAAATGGGAAAAGGCCAAGATATTTGTCTTCTCTTGGTTTTTTCTCCTGGCATGATATGCGAGTGGAAATTGGTGGAAGATCCCTCACTCTTGAGTTATAATCCATGGCCTGGAGAACTCGAGATGGTCTATTGTGAACACTTGTAGTTTTTAATTTCTCGAAACAGCAATGTCTATGTTTTTAATTCTGGTGTAATCATATTTTACTGGTTACATGCCTTGTCAAGGGTTCATTAAATATGTTGCTCTTTTCCAAAGTCTTCTTGAAAACGAATTAGACAACTCCGAGTGGTGGGGTGATGAATTCCCATGGTCCAATGCTTTTATAAACTCATTCATATATTTTAAAACACTGAAAACCACTGATACAAGAGCAGTCATTCTATTTCTTTTATCAGATAAAATATGAAACTACTTGTGATTTTGTCAAGGTGTTTCTGAATTTTATTCCCAAATCTTATCTCTGAGCACTTTGCCTAATGTATCTTTAGTAACTACAATGATATGGAGTTAATGTCTACCATTTAATGATTCGCAGGTATGGACCCCATAGAGTCTCACATGAACAATTCTCACTAAAACTACTTGTTAAAATAAAGAAGCTAATTCTGAGGGGAGTTGAGCAGCTTCCCCAGAGTCACAGAAGCCAGGAGCTGGGAATATGTGTCCATGTTCTGGTCACATTGCCTAACCACCTGCTTTCATGTGTGTCGCATGAAGAAACCTGTTAATGGTTTTAGGGCTGAAGTTTCCATGAAGATGAATTAACTTCCTCATATTCACACTTCATAACTTCTCATTCTGTTCTTTGCAGGGGAGCAGGATTCAGGGCAATAAGCAACTATTTCCATGTCTTCACAAAGGAATGAGTATGAACAAGCTGAAGAAATAAAAATGAACTTCTATCTAAAGACTTAAGACTTTTCAATATGTTCTAATTATCTTTCCTGGAAAATATCTTTATTATATTGCAGTTGAGAAATCCTAAAGATTGAGACTTTAACAACAGCAGTGGCAGCAAATAATGCATAATACTCACTGTCTACTAGGCTCATGTTTAAGCCCTTCCTAAGAACTGAATGACCTCTCCCTGGTAGCAATACCGAGACGTTAGTGCTATTATTATCTTTGCTTATTATGTGAGAAGACTAAAGCAGAGACAGTAGGTAATGTGCCAAGAATCACATTGATCTTGGCAATTTGGTTTTATGTCTTTTCCAAGTTTAGTTAAAAATGAGAATGGGCTGCTTCTGTCTGCCGTGCTTTTAGAATATTTGTCTCTGGAGTTATTAGGCAGTTCCTTACCATATTACTGTGAAATTGGTCGCCATGTAAATTTTTATTTTTAGTTTTAACCTCATGACTTTATGAGACTTAAGATGGTAACATCTACCTTAAATGGCTGCAAAGTTGTATCATGCATGGTTTATTCTGTCTGAAAAACAGGAGATAAAAACCGAATCACTTACTTTTCTGTCTACTCCAGTGGCGCTGACCTCTCCACCCTCTCCCCACCACGTTCACCTTTTATTCTCATTTCCTGACTGTGTCCTCCCCACCCACCCTAAAGACCATCCCTGGTGTCCAGTAGGCCTTATGAATTATCTTCAAATGGACAGATTTAGTTCTTAGGTCCATTAATACTTTGAGTATTGGCTAATATGTTTGTCTGATCTTTGCATTTGAATGCATTTCCCTAATATCGAATTCCCAAATTGTTTTAAATTCTCCATTAGGATCATTTGGGGTAATTAAAAATGTATGAAGGTTTGATGCCTCTTGATGTGAACCTGTCAGTCACTGGCATTGGCTGCAGCCAGAGGCTCCGTTGAGGAAGATCTGAGTTGCTGCTAGACTTAAGTGGGGCACTATAGAGTCTTCAGTGGCCTGAGTGGTATCTTAACATGTCTCTAATTTGATGCTTTTATCAGCTAATTCAGTTTCTTATCTGTACTATATTGTCTTCCGTCAGTGCAGTAGATTGCTGGAATAAAATGGACAAGCAGAATAAGACAAAATATTTTTGAGCATTACTCTCCAAGCTTCTGAAATGTACACTAAATATGAGCTTGAACTCTGAAAGAAATATTTTTTCCCTAAAACTATTTGGAAAAAATAAAGAGAAATTATTGAGACAGAATTTTGAAAGGACGATTTTCCTTCAAAATAAATCCAGAATATAGTTTGCTTTTAGACAACACCCAGCAGAACTCAACAAGAATAGAGGTAGCAGTGGTTCAGAAGGATTCAGAAGTCTATTCTGAAACTCAATGATGAGCCATGCTGGGCTGCCAGCTACTTTATTCTTATTTTGAATTATGACCATGGAGAACCAGGCTGGACAAATCCAACAAACTGTGACATTTGTAAAATTTTCTTTAAAGGCAAAAGAAACAAAAATCTAGGTCTTTCTTTCCAATGCAATACGAGACCCAAATCTTTCAGGGCCATTTACTACTCCAAAAATAAAGCAATCCTGTTGGTAGCAATTCGGTGCTCATGCTTGCTGAGATAAGTTTCCTGATGCAGTGTGTCGGGATTATACCTAAGTTAGAGGTATTTGTTTGGGGAAAAATGGCTTCAATGCGTAGCCTGAGTCAGAGACTTCAACATATGTGGACCAAGTGAATATTGTTTGTAACTGTTACAATCACAATGCACTTCTGTATGTCTAAAATAAATGCTTAACATATATACGTTATCATTTAGCATTTATATCCCAGTTTGAATGGTTTTTATTAGCTCAGCTTGGCATCTGCATTTGCTAGTGTTATTGTACCTTTAGACATTTATCTGTCTGTTAATATTATTTTGCAGCTCAAAATCATCCAGCTATTTTACTTTTTCCTGGTGATTTTGAGTTGCTTTTAAACCAGATATTAAGTTGGAATCATTAAAGTAATAAAATAATGTACATGTAAATGCTTCTTATTTTTCATTACTGTCTCCCCTCAACCTCAAGAAAAATTACTGGGCTAGTCTTTTCCTGATGGGAAAACTGAGGCCGGGTCAGATCTGAGCTTGGTGGAATTCGGTGAGGTTAGGGAGGAGAGTGGTCCAGGATTCTCGATCCGACGCTGATGGACAGATTCTCTATCTGACTAGCCAAGGACACCCCTCCCTATTGCTCTCATTCTGAAGAGAGACACTTCAGTGGGCACAATACAGCTCTCAGCCATGGGTTTAGGGTATTATACTCCACAGCAGGACTTCTTTTCATCCTGCAGGGAAATAGGCTTCCATTATAACCCTCAACTCCTGGCAAGAACACAGTTAAGGACTGAATTAAGCTATTGCCCACAATTGCAAAAAATTGGATGCAACGTCTTTCCGTTCCTTTTGAAGATATAATGACAATACATAAGGCTTACTTGAAGTGGAACAAATGTACTCAGCAGGCTGATGGGAGCATAAATCTGTCTGTGACAACTGTAATCGAGTCACGCAGGCTACTGCTTGTTAATCAAGAGTTTAAGTCTTAGGCTGAATAACTAAATTCTGTTGATTTTTGTTTTTTGAAGATCAAATCCAACTTTCCCTTTCTCCCACAAATTTGACACTGCCCATCTCCTGTTTCTTTTTATCTCTCCTCATGTTTGCTCATCTTTAATGTAAATGTACCTTATAGATTGTTGAAATTTCTAGAGACTCCTGCTGTGTTGATTAATTGCTAATGAATGCTAATGAAGGAGTGAGGTGAATCTACACTATGATGTATTTAAGGGATGATTGATTAGATTTAGCTCTGGCTGCCAGGAGAGTACTTACCACAAGAACAACAAGTCCATAAATATGCACGGAGTGGTTGGCAGTCTCCCCCTGTGACTCTCTTTGGCCTCTGCAGTCAAGTTGCCGGGCTCATTGTATGAGAAAGGACTAACCTTTTAGCTTTTGTAACTGAAATAAATTTTCTTGTTTAAAAAAATGCTAATTTTGCTAATAGGTTTTATGAAAAATTGATAATCAGTGGCTATTTAATTGTTAAAGTATTTGACAGATTTTTAATGGATAAAATGTGTTTCCATTAGAACAGGCTCCACCAAATACATTTAGAGCTCATGCACTTCTATGGAAAATTAACTTTCTTGACCAATAGGATAGTGCACTGTAGTCATTTCTTAAATATTTGTATATTAGTTTGTTTAGGAATGGTACTGATGTCCTAATATCAAATTCTATAACCCTCATGAGTTTGGTGTCAAAAGTGAATTTCCTTTTTTTGTTGTTGTTGTTGTTTTTTGTTTTTTGTTCTAATGTTTTGGAGACAGGGTCTCACTATGTCGTTTAGGCTGGCCTCAAACTCACAGTGATCCTCCTGCCTCAGCCTCCTGAGTGTGAGGAGTATAGGTGTGTGCCACTACGCCTGGGTGAATTTCTATTCTGTTTTCAACTCAGGATTTTTGGTTCCAAAACTTTCTTCATCTACTGGTGATAAAAGTACTTTCTCGAATCCTTTTCCCTTTCTGCTGAAGCAACCCTGAAATAAACAAAACATTGGCATTTAGAGGAGGCCACATAGAATATAATGCCTTTTTTCCTCTACCTGTTTTTTGAGTCAGGATACAGTATAGACAAAAACTATTGTACAATCATTGTATTTCTCCTAAAGCTGATATTGGAGAAGGTGTCTTAGGGGTGGGTAGCCACATGCTCCATGATTGAAGTGATCAGAGACATTCTCCCACTAGGAGTAGCTCACTGTCTCAAGCCTCCCTGTGTCCTTAAAGGATGAAGTGTTAGAGAAATTTTGCTTCCTGCAGGCAGTTATCTCCAATAAGGACAGGAAGGGCTGAGCAAGTCCAAGTCATCTCTCAAACTCATTAACAAATACATTCCAACCCCTCCCCAGGAGAAAGACAAGGAGGTACCAAGAAAAGACGAGACTTCCTCCACATGAGAAGCAATATCAGGAGACTATTTGGAGGAAGAGCATTGTCCTAAATCAATGGAAAAAAAAAAATGGATGCAATCTGTCTTAAGTCAATTAAAACCCATCTTATTTTATTAAAAAAAATTATTGTTTCTATCACAAGAGAACTGTTTATCATAAGGAGTATACCACTGACCACCAATATTGAGAAGAACAGTTCTGGGTACATTCCAGAGTGCACAATTCCAGAGTTCAGAAATATATAAGGTCAAATATTATTTCTTGAAATGTTTGTCACAGTAAAGATTGTCCCTCAACTAAAAGAAGGGAAGGAGGAAAAATGACACTAAAATTCATAGGTGTTATCTACTTGAAGTCAAGATATAAGCATTTTTAATTAATTAGATATTAGCACACAGGTGGTTGACTGGTTTTATTTTTCCTTTCATGTAGCTATTTTGGCCTTGTGTTATGTTGTTTTATATTATCAAATTTTATAGAAGAGATTAATACTGCTTATTAATAATTAAATAGAGATCATGTAATTTGGAGTTCTATCTTGCTCCTACTTTGATGGTCAGGATTTTGGTTTTCCTAAAAGGTTTACCTTGAGTACATTTGGTTTTTGTTTTTGGTTTGGTTTTTGCTTTTGGTTTTTTGGTACTGGGGACTGAAACTAGGGCCATTACACTGACCTACATTCCCATCCCTTTATTTATTTTGAGACAGGGTCCCTCTAAATTGTTGAGTTGCCCAAGCGGGTTTGAACTTGTGATTCTCCTGCTTCAGCCTCCAGATTGCTCCAGGTATGCACACATATCCAGCTCATTTATGGGTTAGTTTTGCCATATGGTAGTAATTACAAATTTTGTACTTAGTTTCTCAGTCATGTTGCTTTAAAACACATAAAATATAAATGCTAGCTAATTCATTCTTCAACATCGTTGCATTTATTTATAAAATTTGTAAAGATGGATATAGACCTGGGCTATTGTTTGACAGAAGAAAGATTAAAACAGTAATCATTTTACATGGTCTCTTTTAAATCTGTATTTTTTCAATCCATTGTTTCTGTTGTTTTCTTTCTTGAGAAGGTCTTTTTATGATATGTTTGATTTTTAAAATCTGTAATCTATCACTTTTGTTCACATAGTGGCTGTTCCTCTATACTGCACAGGTTGTAAGATGTACTTATCTTGATATTAGCATTATAATATGGACAATCATTTGGATGATGACTGGGTATATTCTTTTGGGTTATAAACTGAATTTTCTTTCCTTGTGTAATTTAAGATCAGATAGTCACTGCCCGACTCCAAGACTTTATATATTAGTTTTACTATTTTTTTTTAACAACCAATCAACTTTGGTGTGTATGCATGTGATCCTTTGTTGCATCCAGATTTTACCGCTTTTCTAGAGCACTTCCAGAGTAAATAAGCCTGGTCAATACATATTTGAATCTTTATTCACCTCTTCTAGTATAATGTGTCATTGTTCTGGATGATTTTGGATAGCTTCACAAAGTTCACATAACCTCCACATTACTGCTTTTTAGATACTCATTTTAAAAAAGATAGTATAAAATTCATAAATTTAACACAATAATACCTAAAAGTAAAGTAAATAAGTACAGCTTTGTTTCACTTTTGTCGAAATTATCGTCATGAGAGGAAATTAGTATATCATGTTAGTCATTTTTGACATCCATATATAAGGTATGATTGAAAAAATACGGTGAATATTTAAAATTTGAAGATTGATTATGGTAAAAGACATGTTATCATTAATCCCCCTCTACGTGCTCTCATTTTGGACACACTTATACCATCATTGTTGCCGCTTTCAGAAGCAGCCCTGGAAGTCCTCTTTTGTGTCTTTTTGAGATGTGATAAAGAAAAACAAAATACGGTGAATCCGCTGTCCAGTGCCATCCAATGGAAAAGCAGGTTTGTAGAAAATGACAGCATATCTTCATCCACTTTATTCACCAAATATCTCGCACTTTGCAACTTCTGGCTGTTCTCTGTGGTCCAATGACCAGGAAAGGTAAACATTTTGAATCAGTTCAGCATATCTAGGCAACCACGACAGTGCAACTAAAGACACTCATGAAGACACACGTGTGTCCAAAGTGAGGGGGTGTATGTTGAGAGAAATAAATGGCAATATGTCTTTTATCATAATAAATTTTTAAAATTTAAGCATTCACCATATATTTCAATCATCTCTCGTGTAGTGGTTTTGCCAATATTCTCCTGGTGCAACCCAAGAAACATCTACTTTTCACCAGATATTCCAAAAGACTCTGTCCATGGAAACTTACATTACTAGAATAAAAACCAGTGAAAATTGTTTGCATCCTTTTACTTCTTCACCTCAAATAGCTCTAAATATTTTCTTTTGTTTTGACCTTAGAATCTCAGTAGTAGTTGCAATATTCCTAAGTCTATCATGAAATACCAAGACTTAGCTATTACAAATTGTGTTGCTATGAACATGGTTGTGCATATGTCACTGTGGTATGATGATTTAAATTCTTCTGGGAAGATCCCCAGTAGGGAAATAGCTGGGTCAAATGAAACTTCTAGTTGTAGTTTTCTGAGGAATCGCCACACTGATTTCCACAGTATCTGGACCAGTCTACATTCCTACCAACAGTGGAGGACGGTTCGGTTTCCCCCCACAGCCCCACCAGCATTTGTTATAGGTTGATTTTTTTCATAATTGCAGTTCTTTCTAGAGTAAGATGGATTCTTAACGTTGTTTTGATTTGCATCTCTCAAATAACTAGTGATGTTGAACACTTTTTCATGTATTCGTTTGCCATTTTTGTTTCTTTGTCTGAGAAATATTTATTCATTTCAGATGCCCATTTTTGAATTGGGTCTTTCAATTTGGGATGTTTGATTTTTTGACTTCTTTGTATATTCTAGATGTTAGACCTTTGTCCAATGGACAAAGAAACTATAAGTGTAAATAAGGGCAAAGAGGTGTAATAGATATTATAGAAAAGGAAGATAATATTCAAAAGAGAGGAGAACTAGAAAGGGAGAAGGGGGAAAAGTAGGAAGGGAAAGGGGAAAGAAAAGGGAAAGGGAAAAATGGAAAAATATAAATAAACCTGCTGTAACTAGGGAAGGAGGGAGCAGAAAGGAGGGGTGCAGAAAAGGGGGGAAAACCAAGACACATCATGTACAGGTACAAAATAACCATGATGAATGTGATCATTATGTATACAATGTACCAATACATGCTCTTGGTAAAAAAAAAAAAAATACCTATAGATATGGAAAGAGATCTAAAGAGATGAATAATACCTTTCCTTGTAGTTAGGTTCCTGTTACGTGTGACAATCTAAGTTTAATCATCACTGCAAGCCCATACTATATCCCTAAATAACTTTGGAGGCATGCTGGGGACTGAACTCAGGGCCTTGTGCTTGCTAGGCAAGCACTCCACCAGTTGAGCTAAATCTCCAACCTCCGTAACTTTGGAATTAAATACATCTGCCTAGTTAAATATCAAATAATTACATCAGGAGAGAGAGAACAGTTAACAAATGTGAGCGACAGAGAACTTTTCTTTGGTGAGAGCTGAGACAGAGAGTAGGGTGGAAAGATGTTTGGCATCAGGAATTAGAAAGTTCTAGAAAAACTGAAAGATGTCACTTAATTTTGTATTGCAGAACATGATTGGATGATGCTTCACGAAAGGGTTTGTTGTGGTTAGAGAGGAGGGAGAGAAAGAGAACAAGAAACAACTGGCTGCTTGTAACAGCACAAAGCTATGCTGTTAGCTGCACACCAGTTCTCACCACAGTGCCGTCTTCCGTGTGGGAACTGGAGTTTGATGATGCCCAGTGGCTTCAGCATGGTTTACTGGTTTACTGAGGTAGAACCTATACATTTAAAACTCATCTTAGGAGTTATTGATGAACTCCTTGTCAAAGGACTTCTAGTTGATGGAAAAATAATGACAGTGCTACATAAAAAAGCAGTAGAAAACATAAAAAAGGCCTCTATCTATCTAATAAAAGTTTACCACCTCCCCAGTAATACTGGAATGGATCAGGACTTTTGTAATCCAATCTGTTGCTTCCCTCAATTAGTAGAGAACAAATGGTTGCCTTCAGAAATTCAGAAGTAGTTTGCTTCTTGTTTTTTCAAGCAACTTTTTCTCAAATACATTCTTGCCTTGTCAAAAATATAACCGAACTTATATGATCAAGCTTCTTTAAATCATTCTTTTTGCAAACTAGAATAACTCATGAAGGTTTCTACTTTTGATAAGTTTCAAGAACTAATCTGAGAAAGTTCTTATGTTTGCTGGACTCCTTTTTTATTTTGGTAAAATGTACAGAATCTAAAATTTATCATTTTAACCATTTCTGAGCATATAGTTCTGTGACACTGACATTTACATTGTTTCACAAGCATCATGTTGTCTACTTCTAGAACTTTGTCATCATCCCAGGTTGAAACTCTATTTCTATTAAACAATAACTCTTCACTCCTACCTCTCTCCAGCCCTTGGTAATCTGTAATGGACTTTATATCTCTATGAATTTGACCACTCTCGGTATCTGATGTAAGTGGTATTCCGCATTATTTGTCCTTTTGTGTCTGGCTTATCTTTATTTGGTATAACATCTTCAATGTTCATCCAGTGGTACTATGTGTCAGAATTTCATTCCTTTTTAAGGCTGAATAATTTCCCATTGTATACACATACTCCATTCATGGACATTTATATTGTTTTGACATTTTGGCTATTGTGACTGATGCTATTTTGAATATAGACATATAAATTGTTCCCTTTGAAAAAGATTTTTGTTCTGTGGCATTCCCACCTCTCCAGCTGAGGTACTGCTCACTACGTGCTCCTTTGGATTTTTTTTTTTTTTTGCTATATAATCAGTGTGTAAATATTTCCCTTTGCATCTTTCCCTGTTCCATTGTCCTGACCCTTTCACCTGTCCACCTATCTTCTTCTACCCCCCTAAAAAGCCCGTCACATCTCCAGAATTGAAAAGCGTGGAAGGGCACATCACACATGCACAGGACATAGAACTTTATTAACAGTGAGACTTGGATAATAAGTTTATTTCCTCATTATCCCACATGTCACATTCTAGCTGTTATTGTCCCAGGATTCTCATTAGCACCTCATTATTATGCTCCTCCATATATTGTGTTTGTTTTTAAATGTCTCTGAAAAGTCCTGCTAACAAAATGTCACTATGTGAATCCCAAGAACTTCTATTTCCATAGCATTGGAAATGTGTCTGAGATCTCTTACAAAATGAATGGTTCAGCAATTAAGGGCCTCTGCTGCCAGGTGGAACAAATAAAATACAGTCAAGGAAAAATGACCAATACATCCACCTTAAATTTATTTTCTTCCTTCACTGCTTGTTAATCTCTAATTGCTAGCAGACAGGTAGGAGGATAAATTCCACAGCTATTGTCCTGGCAGAATATAATTTGAAGGCACAATTAATTATTGGTCTGCCATGATGTTTAATTTAGATAAAGTGGCTCTTTAGGAAACTGTTGTTTGTCTGACACACAGCCAAAAACTGCCTGTCCAAAAAATCAGACATTATAGGTTCAATAATGCCCTTCACCCTACTGCTCCTTCCTCTGCCCTCCACTCCTCCCACCACGTAGAGCAAAAGATATATAATGGGGGCCTCTGAATGGTTTTGGTAATAAAACCATTAGAGACCAGGCGGGAGGAGATGAAGGGAGAATCACATTCAGCATTTTCTTCTGATCTTGAACCAGGTTCTCCTCTTTTTACATGTGACATAACCTCGGGAAGGTGACACTGTGTCCTAGCCCAGTGGATTCTTCTAGAAATGGCGATGGTGGATTTAAAAAGAGAAGCCATCCACACTGTCTGGACATCTGTATTTGCTGAAAAGTTGCTGCAGCACGCTTCTATTAATACTGTCAAAGGCCCGTGTCAGATCAGGGAGAGCCACGTTCCACAGATGGCGCTTCTCACACGCCTTTCCGGGCTGCGGAGAGTTGAGATCAAGTTTGCCGCAACACTTCCTCCTCTGCAGCCACACGGCTCTCTGGTAGGAGCGCATTTTAGCACATGAGCAAGCAGCCAGTTGAGAAAGAGTCTTGCCAGAGCATTATCAAGAGTAGATTGACAGGAGATCTCCTAAGCAAACCTCACACTCCAATCCGCCACCTTTGTCTCATGTCAAAGCATTATAATTGCAGCTCCGAAGTCACTTGGCAGGATTTTTATCCCCCAAGAGATACAGACAATTGCTAAGGGGCCTAGGATTAAAATGAAATATACCATGTAATAGTAATCTGGTCTAACTCCCCTGATTTCAAGTAGGAACTTCGTACCATAAGGAAGACTTCTCTTAGGCATGTATTTTTTACACTATCCCTGGTGAACTCCCCATTGGCAATTGGGTAACCTATAGACTAATTCTGCTCTTTGAAAGTTAAGAAAATAGAATTTTTCTTTATGTCATTCAGAATGTTCCAATATAGTTTATAAGTCTGTAATTTAGCATTTGCTACAAAGAACACATGGACTTTTTTTCAGTTACTTTTCATAAAAGAATTCTGAGAATAGTTCCAATTGATTTTCACTTCCTTTGGTTACTTCTCTCAGTCTAGAAAGTCTTTCTTAGTGTTTGTAATAAAATAATAATTAGTGAAAACAAATCTAATACTAGCTTACCTTTGCCGGGTGCTCATTATACTGAGTTTTGGGGCGGACATGCACGTACAGTTTGCATGCATGTCCTCATTTTAAGCCACAAAACATCCTAAGGAGTCCCTGAGGATCAGTTTCGGACCGTGCCTACACTCACGAGCACAAAGTAGCCAAGCAGGATTTGACATAAGTGGCTTGAATCCAAATTGCAGCTGATAATAGCTTAGTGTTTTCAGGCTTGGTTGCTTTCTTATTGCCAAGACACAATACCCAGCAGCCACAGTTTTAGGGAGGAAAAGCTCACTGTGTTTAGAGGTGGCTGGCTGCAAGGCAGAAACAGCATGGCCGAAGGGCCTACTG
Source organism: Hystrix cristata (assembly GCA_004026905.1). Taxonomy (NCBI): domain Eukaryota; kingdom Metazoa; phylum Chordata; class Mammalia; order Rodentia; family Hystricidae; genus Hystrix; species Hystrix cristata. The sequence continues at coordinate 28,823 of PVJO010005813.1, read as the reverse complement.
TGGAGGACGGCTGCTTCTATCACAGCGCCCAGGACCAGAGAAGGGAGGAGCGCCTCCAAAGGCCCCGCCCCAGCGGCATGCCTCGCTCTGCACTCATCTGTGGATCAAGCCCCGTGCTGAGTAGAGCAGCCACACGATCCAATCACGTTCTAAAAAGACCCACCTCCGACCATGTGATTCTTTCAGGGGACAGTCTAGATCTAAAGCACGACACCTATAAACCTAATACGGAAGTCTCTGACATTTTTCTATAATGAAAGTGCTCCAGATTCTGGTATTTCAGTTTTGTTTTACTCTACATATCTTTTCTTCCACTGAAACAGTGCCATAGATATACATAATCCATATATACGTTTAAAATGTTTTTGTTTCTCTATGTTTTATTTGTCACCTAGACAACTCTCTAAGGAAATATTTTTCATTATCAGCAAAACGTGAGCATTCCAGTTACGCTACATCCTCCATAAAACTTTGTACTGTCAGGGTTTACAATTTTGGCCATTCTAGTGGGTGGATAGTGGTATTAATTTGGATTTCCTTGATACCTCGTAATGTCGAGAATCTTTGGATGTAGATGTACTCACTGGCTATTTCATACTTTTTGTGGTGAAATATCTGTTCAAACATCCTGCCCATTTTTTATGTTATTATTGAGTCATGAGTCTTCTTTATTTTCAAATACTTTTAAACCTTCTAGAGACTTGGAATTTTCACATAAATTTTAGGTGAGCTTGTTAATTTTTATAAAAGTCCTGACTACGTTTTGTTTTGTTAGTTGTTACAATCAATCTCCTGTTTATCGTGTGAGAAATAAAATCTTGACACTATTTGATTAACTAAATCCAAGTATGCAAATTTTCTCTTCATTTTACTTACATCTTTAATTTTTCTCTTCAAAACTTTGTAATTTTAAGTGTATGATGCTTGCACTTATTTATTATATTTATCTCTATTGCATGTTATGATACTATTGCAAATTATATTTTTAAAAATTTCATTGTCTATTTTTTGTTGCCAGTATACAGACAACTTATTTGTGTACCTTGACTATATGTTCTGCAACTTTACTGAATCACTACATGGTTCTAGCAAAATTTTTGGAGATTCTTTACTTTTCTAACATAATCATGTCATCTGTGAAAAGAAAAACACAGTTTTATTTCTTCCTTTTTAACCTGAAAGCCTTTAACTTCGTCTTGATCCTTATTAGAAGTCTGGGCTAAATAGTAGTACTGAGAGCAAACACCTTTGTCTTGTTCTGTATTTTAAGGGGAAAGCACCCAGACTTTCTTAATGAAATATATAAACGATCGATTTGTAGTCATTCTTATTTAGCATGTGAAGTTATCTATGTATTTATTTTCCAGTCAGCTAAGAAATGTTTTCAGGAGCAATTGTTCAATTTTGTCAAGTGCATTTTCTGTACTTCCTGAGGTGATATGAGTTTTGTTCTTTGGCTATCGATTTAGTGAATTACCTTGTATGATTTTTCAATGTCTAGCTAAACTCTCATTCCTGGAATAACCTTCACTAGGTCATGATCCACTGCTGGAATTCACATTGCTGGAATTAACATTAAGTATCTTTGCCTGTATGTTTTGTTTTGTTTTGTTTTCCTTTGCCTGTGTGTTCATGGAGAATAATGGCCTATAGATCCCTTTTGTTGGGATGTCTTTTGCTTTTATACAGGAGTAATGCTAACTTTATAAACAGAGGAAGGTGTTTTTCTTTGTTTTCTGGAAGAGTTTGAATATAGTTTATCTGTTTTTTAAACATTCATCACTTATGCCATCTGAGAAAGGAACTTTTCTGCGGGAAGGGTTTCAACTACAAATTCAATTAATATATACAGCACTATTCCATTTGTAGATTTCTTCTTGCATGAGATTTGTATCTTCCAAGGAATTTGTGTGTTTTACTTGTACTAACAAATATATGGTCATAAAGTAGTTTATGATACTGAATTCCTTTAGATCGTTAGTATTTTAGGAAGCTGAGGTGTTATCTCTTCTTTCATTCTTTTTAAGACTATTTTTCTTTCCCCTTTCTTTTTAAAAAATAATTCTGGCTAAGGATTTCTCTCTGTTTTCTAGCTTGCATGGTTTTGCCACAAAGTCCACTGTCATTCTTTTTTTTTTTAATTTTCATTAGTACATGTTTGTGGAACATAATGTTTACATTCCTGTGTGGAACTGGTATATGTACATAACACACCTTAACTCCTTTTTCATCCCCTTTCCCTTCCTTCCTTCCCCTCTTCCTCCATCTTTTGATCCCCTTTCCATTTGAGAAAGAACTATTTCCCTACTTCCTATCATCTTTTATTTTGCTCTTTATTTATACTTTGGGTTTCTTGTATAAGAGAAACCATGTGATATTTAAGCTTGTGTGTCTGATTTATTTTACTTAATAGTCTGTTATCATTCTTGCCTGGAAATATTTTATCATCATCACACAGTGTCATTGTGATATGCCTTTATGTGACTTTCTTCATGTTTCCTCTGTTGGTTGTGTATTGAGATTCTTGGATTTTTCAGTCTACCATTATTATCAAATCACAAAAATTTGGTCATTTATTTTCTTCAAAAACTTTTTCTGCTCTACTCCCTCTTTTTGAAATTTTGATTACACACTTATTACAGTATTTGGTATTACTTCACGAGTCACTTTGGCTTTATTTTTTAAGTCTTTTTCTTTTAACATTCAATTCAAAGTGTTTCATTACTATGCCATCAAGCTTACTGTTTTTCTTGTCTACTGTGAGTCCTATTGATTGTAAATTTTCTTTACAGATCTTTATAGTCTCCTCGAGTCTTTTTATAGCTTCCATTTCTGTAATTGTGTTCATGCTTTACGTGACCTCTTTGCGCATATTTATAATAGTCATTCCTAAATCATTGTCTACTAATTTCATCATTCCTGTCATCGCTCAGTCTGTTTCTCTTGTAGCTTTCTCTGTAGACTTTTCATTCTTTTTTGTAATTAATTTTTCCACTGTTACAATGTGATTTAAAAAGTATTTTCCAATCATTTGCAACGTGTATGCCTACATATGTTTTCTTTGAGTCCCAGTGTGTTAGCCAGCTTTCGTTGCTGCGGCAAAATACCTGACATACACAATTTAAAGGAGAAAAGTTTTATTTTGGCTTGGAATTTGGAGAGTTTCAGTCAATCGTCAGTTGGCGCCAAGGTGGAAGCCTCGTGGCGGAAGGGTGAGGTAGCGGAGGGCTGCTCACTTCACACTGGCTGGAAGGCAGGCGCGGGGAAGGGTCAGAGTAAGAGAGAGGAAAGATCTGGGACAAAAGGTCCCCTTCAGTTCCAGTTCAGTGTCAAACAGAAGTGGCGGACATGCGTTTCCTTGCTTTGTTCTCAATCCTAGGAGAAAGTACGCAGCAGTTCATAGTCAAGTACCATATTGTGAGTTGTGTGCTTTCATAGATGCCCATTAACTGAAAGGTTTTCTGAAATCTTTGTCATAAGTGACAGTAGAATTCTCAGATCACTTCTCTGCATCTTTTGAATCATCAAATATACATATCAATATTTAGACTGTATTTTTCCCCATTTTTATAGTGAAACACACACACTCACACACACGCACTCACACACACATATATAAATTGATTTACAAATGTTAAACCAGTCGTGCATTTTTGAGATTAACCCAATTGCTACCATTTAAGGAGAATTGCTATAAAAAGGATAATGCCCTATATTCCTTCTTTCCTTGTCCTTTCATTCCTCTGTTGTTTCATTCCTTCCTTCTATTCTTTTTTTTTTAATCTCTTTCTTTTGTTTGTTTGGTAGTGTCTTTGCATTTTGATACTAGTGTTGAGATGATCTCAGTAAAATGATATAGAAAGTATTTGAACCATCTGTGGCTTTTGGAATATTTTGTTAAGATTTGTGACATTTCTTCCTTTAGTGTGTCATAGAATTCATCAGTAGAATTATCTATTCCTGGAATTTTTCTTACATGAAGAATTTTAAAAATAATCTAATTTTCTTGATGGAAATAATTCTATACATATTTTTTTCATTAATTTGATCATTTAAATTCTTAAGTAGTTGGAATAAAGTAGATCATAGTAATCCCTAATTTATCTCTTCAGTTTTATAGGATTGTTATTAAAAACACTTTCATTTCTTGTATTAATAATTTGTGTCCTTTTCTCTTTTTCTTCATGAATCTGAGTTTTTGCTAAGTAACTTATTCTGTTCAAATAATGAAATATGTCTTTGTCATTTTATTTTTACAGCTTTTTTTCTATCCAATATTTCCTTTTTCTTACTTACCTTAAGATCATTCTGCTCTTACCTAATATAAGCATCATAGCTATAAATTTCTGTGTGACCACAGACTCTCCTGTGCTGCTCATTCATTTAGTTAAGAACATTCTATTATCATGTCCTCTTTGATTTACAGATTATTTTAAATTTAGTTGTTCATTTTAAAATGTATGAGGTTTTTCTAATTTTTTTTTTAATTTCTAATGATTACTTTCAAAATCATTGAGGATTTATAACCTGGGATATCACCTGTCTTAGTGAAAGTTTTATGTTCACTTGAAAGGAATCTTAATTTTTCGTTGTTTATGCAGGGTTCTGTACATATCACTTAGTTTAATGTGCGTAATTAGACTGTAAACAGCTTCCTTATCTTCATCATTGTGTGTGTATTCTGTGTGTATATTCTAGCAATTTCCAGAAGAAATTTGTTAAATCTCCAATGATATTTATAACATTTTCTAACTTCTTATTTTTTATTTTTCCTTAGAATCCTTTAATATTATACATTTTGATGCTACAATATATATATATACACACACATTTATAATTGTCATATTTTCCAGATGTGTTGTATCTTTTACCATTATGAGATGTTCTTGTTCACTTAAGTTCACTTTATGTGATGTATTTCTTGTCCATTTATTCATTTTCAGCTTTTCTGAATATTCGTATTGGAAGTAGGTCTTTTCGACAGCACTTGGTTGAGTTTTGCTGGTTTATCCATTCCTTTTTTTTTTAACTTTATTTTAATGGTACATTTTCAATATACATATTGATAACATTCATCATTGGGGATTTGTACCTGTACATGATATACCTTGTTGCTTCTTTTTTTCCCGTTGCCCTCCCCTCAGCCCCTCCTCTCTCCCTATTTACAAAAGCTTTGTTTCCATTTTTTCCTTCCATTTCTTATTTCTCTTGTCCCTCTGTTCCTTTCCCCCTCCCTTGTTCCCTTTCCCATTTGGACACTTTCTTCCCTTTCTCAATATAATACATTTGGTTTATCCATTCTTTCCAACAACTGCTTTTCACTTGGAGTGTTTATTCTATTAATATTCAATGTAATTTTTGATGTGGGAGGATGTTGGTCTGTCATTTTACATTAGCTGTATGATTTATTTCCCCTTGTTTTTGTTTTGTTTTGTTTGTTTTGCTGGTTTTTTTTCTTCTTTGGATTAAATTAATATTATTTAGAATTTCACTTTAACTTATTTATTGGATTTTAAAAACTGTTTCTCTTTGCTTCAGTTTTTATTAATAGCCCTGAGGATGGAAATACATATTTCAACTTTTCTTAGTTTACTTAGGGCTGAAATTTTAATTATTTTCATATAATATTATATATATATATAACCATGTAAATCCATTTTCTGTCACCCATCTTTTAGGCTGAAATTGTCATATGTAACAGCTATATGTACTACCATCTCCTCAATACAATGGCATAAACACTGATATACGTGTAAGATGAGGTTTACTTCCTACTGTATTATCATTTATTTTTTTTCCCTTCTCCAATCCTAACAAAATTACTTCAGCTTATTAATAATATCAGCTAACATGGGTTACTGGTATTTGTAAGTTTTTTTTAAAGCAATCTTGATATACAATTTGCATGATTCCTATTTGTCACATTTCTCCAATATTGTTCAAGTCTGCCCTGGTGTGAAGAGATAATCACCAAAGAATTGAGACTTTCTGCGTTCCACTCTTCTATACTTTTCTCCAGGGAGGTACTCCGTAAGGGTATTTTCCTGCTCTATGGTCAGGTATAGTACTCTAAAGAGTAGGAAAGTAAGGTGGGTCTAACGCCATTATTGGTGGTGTTATAGTTCCTATCTAAATGGCCCCCTAAAGATTCATGTGATCATCATTCCCCCTTGGACAGTGAATGGATTATGGGGGCATTATAACTGACTTGTTCTTAGCAGGGGGTTTGGATCAGAAAAGTGGTCACTGTGGGTGTAACCTGGATGGTTGTATCTCCCTTTCTGGCTCCTCCCTTGACTCTCTTCTTCCACGAGATGAACAGCCCTCCTCTGGTGCACCCGTGTGCTGCGCTATTCTGCCTTAGAGCTGGCTGACTATGCACTGAAACCTTTACAGTCTGTGAGCAAAGTAAATCTTTCCTCCTTTAAATTGTAGGTGTCGGGTATTGTGTCTCCGCAATGAGAAAGCGACTAAGACAGAAGGGAACAGAGGGTGATATATTCTGGCAAAGCACCTAAAAACAAACAAACAAAAAGCCTACAGTATGTATCAGTAAGTGAGGGCTTACTGTTTTAGTTAGATTTAGAGTGCGTTAAGAACAAAACAATAAAAATCAAAGATTTTTCCCTATTTAATGCTGTAGAAGTACAATAAGAACAAATCCATTTCATTCATTTCATGGCTAAATGGCAGCTCTTGCACCTCAAAATTCTAAGCATTTTTAAGGGTAAATCTTCAGGAGACCTAAAAGATCTTTAGATAGGTAGTGAACGAGACTAGTTCAAGAATTCTCCAACCATTCTTCTCAAGATTCATAGATGGGGGCTGGGGATTTAGCTCAGTGATTAGAGTGCTTGCCTTGTAAGCACAAGGGCCTGAGTTCAATCCCCGGCACCACAAAAAAAAAAAAAAAAAAAAAAAAAGATTCATAGATATCCTGAACTTTCAGTTATCTGGCCTAAATATACCTCTTCTTTTTTTTTTTTGTGAACTCACATAAATAAACTTGCTGATTTGACATTTTTTAGGTCTAACAAACCCCAATGAGAGCTAGGTAGTGAGTATAGTACTCCTCACTACCCCCTCCATATCAGAACTCAATCTAAATTTTGCCACACGTTCAGATATTTATTAGTAACTAGATATGCACACATGGACACACGCACAGACACATATACATTACCGGATCAGGTAAGTTTGGCTTTGTCTCCACTTGTTCTCTTGCTCCAGATACTCAAACGAACACTCAGAACAAATGTTTACTCCTTCAATCTTCTGCTCAGACTTTGGATCTCTACACTCAATGTGTGTGTGTGTGTGTGTGTGTGTGTGTGTGTGTAAATTGTAGATCATTATTCTTCCCTGAAGGTTCATTCAAGGAGAGCAAAGTTTGTAAAACCTGGTCAATCATGTTTTTAAAATAAGAACAAAACACGAAGCAACAAGATATATTATGTACAGGTAGAAATCCCCTATGATGAATGTGATCACTATGTACATCTAATATGTACCATTAAAATATGTACCATTAAAATAAAATAAAAAAAAAAACAAGAACAGATTCCTTTTTTTGGGGGGTTGGGGATCGAACTCAGGGCCTTCTGCTTGCAAGGCAAGCACTCTAACCATTGAGCTAAATCCCCAGCCCAATAAGAACAGATTTCAACAATAAAAACATATGCCTAACTTCCACTATGCTAATTAACAAACACTTGCAGATTTAGATAAAACACTTCCTGTCGGCACCTCTGGATTTCTGATTAGAGTACAACTAAGTGTCCCCAGGGTATAAAGTTAAATTAAGCACACACATATGCCTTGCATTTTGAAGTATTTTTAAGTAAGTAAATGAGTTGACAAGATACCACTCATTCTGCCACTCGCCCATTTATCAAGAATAGAGGTAGATGTACTGAAGTGAATATTGTTGGGCGGTTTCGTGAAAAAAGGACTACTAATTAGCAACAGCAACAAAAGTTGACTGACACTTTGTAAAAACTTTTCTGGAGCATCAAATCTAGTATAGGGATCAACAGTGAGGACATCTTGTCAGCTGTGGGACTTTATTATTTTTTTTTTAAGTAAAATAACATCTACTTAACCCTACACAAAACGAGTCCCTGTTTATGAATGAATCCAAAGATTTACCCTCTTCAGTTTCTATGTTAGTTCACATCTCCTGAGAAGCAAATTCCAGGTGAGAGTACATGTGAAAAGACCACCTGTGAACGATAGAGGGAGAAGAACAAAGAATATGTAGGGTTGCTTCAGAATTGATGCCCGTGATTGATGTTAGTCTGAAGGAAGATTATTTAAAAGTCTCAGGTTATAACATGGTTTTGAGAAAAGATCAAGCAGGAAAATCAGGATTTTACTTAGTACATATTTGCAGTACATAATGTTTATGTTCCTTGTGTGGAGTTTTTACATGTACATAACACATTTTAATTCTCTTTTTCCTCCCCTTTTCCTCCCCTCCCCTCCATCTCTTAATCCCCTTCCCCTTTGTGAAAGACCTAGCTTCCTACTTCCTATTATCTATCTTTTATTTTGCTTTTTATTTATAATTTGGGTTGGAAAATGGATGCACCATGAGAACATAATGTTAAGAGAAATAAATCAGACACACAAACTTAAATCAGGATTTCTTAAGTAGCTGTCACCCATTGGAAGAGTTCCCCATCTCATGTGAATCTTAGCTTAGCCTTAGTTTTTCTGCCATACTTGGGCTTTAGAGGTGGGTTTGGGAAGTGTGGTGTTGGTAAATAGCCAGTAATGGGTTCAGTGTGTGGAAGAAGGGGCCATCATGAAACTCTATCCTAGCAGAAGGACATCTGAGTGGTACCTTCTCTTGACTTACCTACTTTGAATATTTGGAAATTATGTTCCTTTCCTAAACCCAAACTCATTGCTTGAGTCATGTACTTTTTAAATAATGAAATCAACAATACATTATAATTTTTTAAATTATTCATGTCAGCTGAGTAAAAGGAAGTCATATGTAACTACATGCTAATTTTGGCTTAGAGATACTCATTAGGAAGATTTAAAAAGATAATAATTATAAGCAACTTACTATAATGGCTGGAGAACTTTGCAGTAATTGGAATGGTTACCATGCTGGCATCTTGCATCCTGACCTTGCCTCTTGCTAGTAGTGTGAGTTGGAGAAGGCTACTCAATGCCCTTGGTTTTCAATGTTCTCATAGGTACAATGAGGTTTATTTTTTTTCGATGGTAAAACTAGACAAGAAGAAACTTTATGCTATTAAAGAGGTGCATATTAAAATACAGTGATGAGACATATTTTTATACTCAATGTATATGTAGATGTGTCAATTTAATAATAATTATGTTCATACACTCTCACTATGAAAGATTGTAAACAGGTATAATTTTTCTTCAAAGTAATTTGACAATATGCTCATTTCCCTTTAAAAATAGATCTTTGGCAAATTTATTCTAGAGCTTCGTAGACATTTCAACAAAGATTCAAGAACAAGGATCCTACAATACAGTATTATTATAAATAGTACAGAGTTAGAACAATTTAAATATTTCAGTGAAATTGTTTTTAAAAAGTCATACTATAATCATTATATAGATTACTGCAGCATCATACTGAGATATGTTTTTGAAAAAATATAACAGTAATATGTAGTAACATGAAAAAAATTAAATGTTGTACTCAGTATTACTCAAAATTTGTTTAAAAATATAAAGACAAACATAGAAAAAAACCTTCAAACACAAGTTAGTAGTTCTTGCCTGTGGGTTGTAAGGATTCTAGTATTTTTCCTTTCTTTTTTCTTTTTCTTTTATGGCAATGGGGAATTGAACTCGGTGCTTTTGCATTGAACTACATCCCCAGGACTTGTTCTCCTTATTAGATAAGGTCTTGCTAAGTTGCTAAGTCGTCTAGGCTGGGCTCAAACCTGTGATTCTGCTTCTTCAGACCCTCAGAGTGCTGGGATTACGGGTACGTGCCGTCACTCTCAGTTTATTTTACTTTCATATATATATGTGTGCATGTATATGTATTTAATAATCATTGGTTATTGCCACATGAAAACTGGCATGTGGCAATAACCAATGATTATTAAATGAACAATTATTGTAATAATCACCTTTTGGAATGAATGATGAAATAAAAAATATTCATTTAAAGATGAAATACCTTGTTGATAAAAAGGAGCTGAAATAATCAGACTCTAGAGATGCTGAAAAAAGCAGACTTTGAGTTTTATCTTCAAAAAACAGCCCAGATACTTCAGAAATAATAAAAAAAATGAATTAATCGTGTACAATGAATTTTGCTTGGTTTTTAGACTGTAACTAAAAATTTGTTCTTTCTGCTTAGAGTTTACATTGCAGATCATCCGAGAGCTCTATGTACATCAAAGATTTTGTTAAAAGCATTCTTTTAAATTTATTTTAACTGATACATAAAAATATTCACATGTATGGGGTGCCATGTGATATTTTGATGAATGTGTACAATATTTAAGTCAGGCCCAACATACATCTCTCCTCAAACATGTATCATTTGGGGAAAAGTAAGAAGTTCTGTTTACAGTAAGATGACTATGGCTAATGATAGTGCACTATATATTTCCAAAAGCTAGAATAAAAGGATTTCCAATGTTTTTACTGTAAAGTCTATTTCATTTCTTTATTTAAAAAAAGAATCAGTTGTTGGGCATTTAGGTTGTTTCTAAGATTTAGCTATTACAAATTGTGTTGCTGTAAACATGGTTGTGCATATATTGCTATGGTATGATAATTTTAATTCTTCTGGGAAGATGCCCAGTAGAGGAATAGCTGGATCAAATGGAACCTCTAGTTGTAGTTTTCTGAGGAATCTCCACACTGATTTCCACAGTGGTTGGACCAATCTACATTCCTACCAACAGTGAAGGAGTTAAAGAAGATGTGGTTTTTCTACACAGTGGAGTACTACTCTGCCATAAAAAATGATAAGCTAGGGACATTTGTAGGTAAATGGGTGTACCTTGATAACATACTCTTAAGCGAAATAAATCAGACACTCATGAGTGTATACCGAATTGTTTCTCTGATATGAGTAACCATAAGGGTAAATAAGGTCGGAGAGGTGTAATAGATATTATATAAAATGAAGATAATATTAAAAAGAGAAGAGAACTAGAAAGGGGAAAGGGGAAAAGAAAGAAATAGGAAAGGGAAAAAATAGGAAAATATAAATAAACCTGCTATAAATGGGGAAGAGGGAACAGAAGAGAGGTGTGGGGAAAAGGGGGGGAACTAAGATAAATCATGTACAGGTACAAAATAACCAGGATGAATGAGAACATTGTGTATACAATGTATCAATACATGTTCTTCGTTTAAAAAAAAAAAGAATCAGTCTTTTAGTCCTGGTCCTCTGCCTTGGGCCAATGCAATCTTCATCATGCCTAAGGGATACCATTTCATGTACAGAGCACCAATCCCTGGATTGTTTGATTTTCTTCTTAAATTTCTAATGCATAATTCCCCATTAATCTGTCAGAATTTGATCTCACATAGAATGATATTTCCAAATCTTACATAAATTCATGACATTTCCAGTGGGGGAAGAAGTTGGGGAGTGTTTATTCACACACGGAAATTTATTTAAGAAATACAATGTCTCATATGAATTTGCTAAAACATTTAATGTCACATCCTCTGCCATCAAAAAGCCTCACGTGCAAACAAATATATTTTACAAATATCAAAATATCAGTGTTTTGTTGTGAAAACTGGGAAAGTTTCAAGAATGAACCATAGAATTTTATGGTCTGTTACATCAACCTCCACTGTGTCTGGAGTCAAAAATGATGGTCTCGTTCTTGAAACAGGTGGTGAAAATTTTCCTGACCATAAGATTTTCTGTGGAGAAGCCTTGTGGAACAATCACTCTTAGTGATTTCACCACAGAATACGGGTGTAGGAATGACCAATGTGATCAAAACCTTGACCCCAGCCTAATTCCTTTGTGTGCTCCAAATTGGAGGCAGAAACATGTCCTTGGCCAATAACAACCAAATGCTAAATGTCTCCAAATGAGATAGTGCCATTTTCTGTATGTCAACCCTGATCCCATCTAGGTTCTAAAGATATAAAACTACAGAGTCCAGAATTTTCCTGTGTCAACAGTAAGACTTTTCATCAGTGGTTAGTAGTGGCTTGTCCACATGTGAAGACAAATCCTTATTTTTCTTAAGCTTGTATTCAGACATCCAAGCTCTCTTAATTCAAAGTCATTCAACTGACCTAAAGCAAGAGGAAAAAATGTCTCCCTTATTCAGCTATTGTGTTGATTGGGACATAATGAGTACTGTTTGGCTAAAAAAGCACTACCTAGATATGTATGTACTCACTGGCTAAGCTTGTGATCACTGTATTAATTTCCAAGGGCTAATGTGACAATGTGCCAAAAACAAGGTGATTTCATACAACATAATGTATTGTCTCACGGTTCTGGAGGCTAGAAGTCTAAAGCCAAGGTTTTGGCAAAGCCAAGTTCTCCATCCTCTCTCAGGAAGAATCTTCCATTGCCTCTTCTTCTGGTGTTCATCAGCTGTCCTCAGCATTTCTTTCTTTATTGACTCTGACCACATAGCTGTCTCCTCCCTATGTTTTTACATCATCTTGTTCTTTGTTTTTCTATTTCTGTGTTCAGCTTCTCATTTTTTATAAAACCACATTGTCTTATAATGACATCATTTTAATTTTACTTGTATAAAAACCTTATTTACAAATATGATCATATTCTGCAGTAATAGGGGTTAAGACTTCAATGTATCTTTTTTGAGAGGACATAATTCAACCTGTAAAAATGAATAATTCTAGAAGGGATTATTATTGATGAGAATGAAAAAGAAATAAGAAGGCAGTAAAGACCAGATGAAATTACCCATACCTTTATGTTAGGACAGTAGAAGAAAATCTCCTTATGACAAACTTCATTGATGATCAGGACTCCTGCTGCCAAAATACCATTGGCATTTCCTGTCTCTATTCTGTGCTATTCTGAACCTGACAGAATCATGAGTCTGAATATGTACATGACAAAGGGTTGGAGACCTCTGAGGACCCTGGAGTCAATCAAGACGCACAAAATTACTAAGATAAGATAGTTTTTATCTTGGCACCCCTAACAAAAATCTTGGCATATGAAGCAAATTATTCGATTTGGAACTGGGATTGTGGCAACCTAGCATTATAATTTAGGTCAGTAGTTCTCAAAATGTGCTTTCCAGACCAGCACTATTGGAATTTACTAGAAATGCAAATTCTTGGGCCTCGGCCCAAACTATCTGAATTAAAGCTATGGTGGCAGGACCAAGAAATTTAACAAGTTCTTGAAGTGATTCTGATACATATTCAGTACAGAAATCATAGAATCAAGTGCTTCTTTAATCAGTGGTACATAACTGATACAACAGTAGGATTTGTAAAGTATACACTTGTCCTTGTATTTGTGTCAAAACTTTAAGGAATCTAAAGTAAGAAATGTGATCTAGTTGGAAAAGCTCCACAATGAACTCTTCTGCTTTAGGAATTGTACCAGAACCCGGCCCGGCAGCAACTTTGAACGACCTAGAAAGCCCGGTGGAAGCCAAGGGTCTCTGGTATTGTTGGCGCTGTCCCTGGTGCTGATTTAACTCCCCCTGAGGCTTCCTGACTGGAATCTGTTTATGGATTCTACCAAGTTCTGTGCCCTGCCGCGAACTTGTCTGTTGGTACTGACCTTAACAGAATTTCCTGACTCAGAGTTTTCACTTCAAACATTCTATCTGGTCTGTCCTTGGCTAGGTGAAGCCTAGGTGGCATTTGCCACAGAACAGAATTGGAACTAATTTAAATCCAAAGGCAAGACGTGTGCACACATTCTTAAAAATCACACTTTTGTGTTAAGAACCTCCATATAAAAATGATAATGGGGCAAAAGTAGATGATCTGTGAGTATGTAAAACAAGTAGGTACTTGGGCCACAGTTCAGGGGTTGGGGCTAGGGGAGATGAGGTTTTAAAATCCAGTGAATAATTTTGATGCTCACCATCAGTTAAGAAGTAAGGCCTTAATAATTACTGGTTATTGAGTATGGATCAAGTTTTCCTGGAACTTGGGTTTGTCTTTTCAAAAGAAGAACCCATTTTCTTGGTAGAAGTAACCTTTTCATAGTAGTTTTCCTGAAAACATACATGCGCAGTGTCCGTCTTTTCTGGCGTTTGTTTTAAGGAGAAATTTAACAGATGAAATAGAGTTGGTTTGTGCCGTTGGGTTGTTAGTGATGAAGAGGACTGAAAACAGCTGAAAGATATCTGTTAATTCAGAGCAGGACAAATATCTCGACAGAGTGTTCAGCTTCCCTTAGCTCTCAGGCAAGAACCCACCTGTCATGTTATTTTTGGGAGCAAAATTTGATTGTGTTCATAAAACTAAAACTTTTACCATTGTATATTAAGTCACACAGCTTTGTCATTAATAGGTTAAACACATATCAGTGCATTTTAAATCCAGGGCTTAAACTCAAATCCCCATTCTTTTTTATTAGGTGCAGAGTGATGGAACTGGGATGTCCCTGGCTGCCATGGACATAGGAAATGTCTCGAATCTTTTAAAACTTATTCACTGGAACCTCTGTAAAACTGATTAAATGGTCTCAGACACAGTAGGAAGCTAAATGTCTTTCAAAACATCTCAGTTTATCACTATACAACCTTAACAGACCTATTTGCAGGTTTCTGAAGCTGCAGCTGCAGCTCCGTTGACTTTAACAAGGTGTCTCTTTGCAAGAACATCAGCCCCAGTAACTTGTACTAATTGAAATCAGAAGGGAGGAAGTGCTGTTAACAGTGTGGCACTGAATGCCTGAGAGGTCAGGCTGTAAAAGACACTAGTTCTATGTACAGTGTCCAGATTTTGAAATTCTATTACTTCTCAGTTGCAGGAATACAAGAATATAATGTGATATTACTCTGGTTTTGAAAAGCCATCTAAAAATCATCTTACATTCCAAACACAATGAGCTCTAACTGTAGTAGCCTCAAGGCATCTGAAGGTGTGGAGGAATTGAACCTTGCTGGTTGTTATACATTTTTTCCAGTCCACTGGAGCAGATGTTTTTGCCTTCCCACCTCTCACCTCCTCTACTTTTGCCTGGGTTTTAAACTTATGCAAACAGAGTTTAAACTACTACCTCTGTTTGCTGGTTGGCAGTCCTACTTATTCGCTGATAAAGGGCACCAAACTGGAGCTGAGAAAAAACCTGTTATTTGGCACAATACTTTCCCAGATGGACTCAATATGTAACAAATAAACGAAGACTACCTAGGTATGAAATTGGTATTTTGGCATAATCTTATCAAATTACTTGTTTTGTGTGACTTTTCAATAGAGATCATGATTTTAGAATGGTTGAATAAGAGTAGTGCAGCTTCAACGTTCAGCAGGGTCTTGTAACTCTGTCATGTATTATTGGACTAAAAACCTGTAATTCAATAGCTAAAGCAACCTGAGTAATATTTTTTCCTATCCTCTTTCCTCTAAGAAAGCAAAAGGGGAAGAAATAAAGGGGACAGGATGAAATTCATTCTTCTTCCTTCTTTTACCTGAATCTGGTAAGGTGCTCAAAACATTTCTATTGAGTTCCTTTTGAAATCTGCTTCTTTTAATCTAAGCCAGCTGTTTTCTCTGAAGAGTGGCCTGGAAAAGAAATATTGTTTGGATAATCCTTTCCCAAGCCCGTACATTCTTGGGGTTAGAACTGACTGAACCCATGAATGATTTACACTCCTGTTTATTCCAAGAGCTTTATAGTTTCCCATTAGTCTCCTTCTCAAACCCTAAAGGGTTTCCCAAACATCAGCACACACAACTGAACACACAGCTAATTTGATCATATTTGGACAAATGGACAGTTTTTAGAACAGGAAAGTTTTTATTAGAATCATCAGGGTTTTGGATAAAACTAGGGAGAGAATCCCACCACAAGATTTTGTACATGTTGCTTATTTTTGTAGTACATTTAAATGCTCTAATTGCTTCTCCCAGAGTGAATCAAATCCCATAATTATAAATAATTAATGTTTCTGTGGAGCAATTCTAAATCAAGCCCTCATTTGAGGATACAAACATGCAGTAGCACCTAATAAAGCATATGCCTTAATATCATTTCTAAATCAAAGCCAAAGTGGAACCTCCAGAGGAACCAGCCCTCAGGGAAATGCATAGGAATAGATGGCTTGTAAGAAGGAAGCAGAGAAAGAATTTCTTTTAATGAGACACACTAATGCAGATCCTTCCAATCACTCAGCAAAATCAACATCCATATGATACTCAAAGCTTTTATTTCAATAGATAACAGATTCCACTTTCCTTCTGTAGCTGATGCTGATTTTGCACACAGAAAGTTGCAATATACTTTACATTCAACTTAGATAAGTTTCTCCCAGTGTAAGTTATCTGAGATTAATCCCACAACATACTTTCTTACCTCATAGAGGTCCTTCCCCAGGATCTTCTGTGTGACCTGCACATTTTATTCTCAAGTACTGCTTCATGTAAGGAAAGCGGTACTAAGCACAGCCACAGCCATTACTTCTAGATCTCAAAAAATGTGTATGTACCAAAGAGCAAATTACTAGCATGTTTTCTGGTTAAATCAAACCCTGGACAGCTAGAGTTGTAAAAAGGGTAATAAAGATTTTATAACAAGCAATAAATACAACACTCTGGTAGGACCAATTGCAGAAGACAGTTCTTCATTGCCTGTGTTTGGTTTATTTCTGACTTCCCTGTCTCCACCTCCCAATTACATGCAGGAGATGCTTTGCTTTGTGTTCAGGATGGTTGAGGGGAAGTCTGTCAGAGGCTCACCACAAGGTGGGAAGTCATTAGCTGCAGCTTTACATTGTAGAGTGAGTCGAAGGAAGATTTTTCAAGCTGTTGTGGGTAGTTGTTAAACTTTTTACTTATTTAATAAGCCACATTAAATCTGGAACTACAGGTAAAAGACATAATGACTGTTCTCTAAAAGCCCAAGACTTTATCCAATCATGCCTCCATCCTTTACTAATATTAAGTTTGTGAGTGTGAGGAAAACAGTATTGAAAAGTGCCAGGAATTGAGGCTAGAGTGATGAACATGAAAGACAATTCCTTTTTTTCATTCAGCATAGTTCAGTTCCTTTATTTGGCTAGTCATTCATTGATTCTATCATTCACTTAAAAAGTAATCGCTGCTCGTCTACTTCGTGCCAGGATTTTTTTCTAATTATAGCAAGTTTGAAAATATATACATGCAGTACTGTAGTACATATATTCCTGTGGGGGACATGACCTACCATACCAGTTTTTGTACAGTGTCCTTTGGGTAGCCATAATATCTCCATCATGCTTTTCAGATGCATATCTTATTAGGTAGGCAAAAGAATTGAAATATGTGGATAAGTATTGATTTATCATCTAGGGTTTAATCCTAGAAAATTTTAGTTAAAGTTTCCCATGGATCCTAGGAAATCAATTATGTCCTATACAAAACAAGTTATGTAGTATTATTTTCAAAACTGGTATGCAGTTAATTCCACAACATTGACAACTATCCAAAATTGAAATGAAAAGCTGGCAAAAGTTGTCAGATTGGTTCCCCACAGATTTAGTAGTACTTCTGTAGGATCCTTCTCTAGTTACAAGATACTGAGTCAAAGTTTCACTGTACTAAAATTTGCTTCTTAACCTAAAAAAACTTGTCAAATATATCATAATTTTCTAATGGCTTTCTTGGTCTTATTACTCAAATGGAGTTACCAATAACTTTTGGAATGATTGACTGTAACCAGGGCAGTATAACACAGCTACTTTAAAATACATCTCAAGAGTAGAGGATATTTTTCTTGAATTGGAGTTCATGATAATATTATTTCTCATTATTGAAAGCAGCAAAATGACTCATGTGCAAGTTTATGTTTCATCCATCTCTGCCTCTATTTTAAAAAGTTTTAGTCCCTAAAAGCCTAGGCACAGATCTGCATAAATTCTACCCTGAGTCAAGGGAATAAGTATACTAAGGACAGGTACCACTTCTGTTCTGGAAAAGCAAACCCTGATTAGATCCAGACACTCTGCAGCTTTCTCAGCGATGGCAGAAAATGTTTTGGTGCTAGGATAAAGATCTCTAAGAGATGCTTGGAGAAAATGTCCCTGGAGCTCTTTAAGATGCCATAAAACATAAGACTTCATTTAGAAAACTGAGATGCTCCTTGCTCTAGTAAATAAATCTAAAAGTTACATTGAAATGTTCTAAATTTTAGGGCTAAAGCTAGAAAGATGAAGTTACACCTTTCTAATATGGTGATATATTCAGCCTCGGACTGCTTTATTGTCCACGGATTTCATTTTAGTATTGTTGATAGAGGAATGGTGGTTTTCTTGGTTAGGGATTACTTCAAAAGTAAACTCATTCAAACCATGTCAATTAAAAATTGAAAACATATCATCACAAAGGTAAAATATCATAGAATCCAAGGGGCAGAGCACATTTGACCCAGTGTATACAAAACAGGCATAAAGCAGGTTATTCTCTGTCTTTTATTTTAGTGTCCCATGATCTTTTGTGTCTACTTTAATTTTCTCTGTCTCTAGAGTGACTTTCTTTTGTCATACACTTGGAATATAAAGGACAACTCCATTTCTTTGTTGTCCTTCCAATGTTAGCACTTTTGATCAAGTGACAATGTTCTTGAATACCAGTTTCAAATTCCTAATCTAGAGAATCTGGTGGCTTTAGCTTAGCCAATTGATTGACTGCTCTCATTCAGATACTGCACTATTACTACTGTTCAGAGGAGCAGTTTTCCTAGGTTAGGATAATCTATTGACTTAATTTTCACCAAAATACCCCCAAAAGGCAGTATTTTTAGAGTTCTATTTCTCTCTTTGAACTTATTTTCCTCGTGTACAGTAATTTTTTATTTTCGTGTAGATGTTTCTCTTCTCTGGGCTTATGCAAATTATAGTATATTACACATTCAAGAAAATATTAAACTTTAAAAAGACTAAAGTTTATCAAGGGTCTACAATATATTATTTTGTTTATTTTTCCTTGCTAAAATGAAGCATTTATTATGTACCATTTCATTCTTATCCTGTGAATATCTTTAATGATGAATTATAACAATGTCTATATCTGAGTTCGAGGTATTTTAGTCTAAATATTTTTATTTTGTTTCATTTAGCTTTAATTAATTGCCTTTTATTAATTAATGTTAAACGTTTGATTTAATAATTTTACATTCTTAAATAGTATCTGATTTATTGAAACCAGTCAAGCAACCAAGAAGGAGCTTGAAGTAATTATTCCATTGCATACAGATCAATTTCATAAATATAGCTACCCTTTTGTTATGTTACTGGATTTAGCAATTTTCTCTTTCCATAAGCTTTTTCAACTGCAGTTCATTCTGCGCACTTTGCAAGAATTGTAAAATAGGAATGTGTTTATAACATTTTTTCTCTTAAAAATATTAGCTGTTTTGCCTGTAGGATAAATCCAATCTTCTTAGCCTAACACCAAGACCCCTAAAGACTATTCCCAAAGAAATTCTTTAATTTTGTCTCTTGTCATTCCTATTCTGGCACCTATCATACAGCCAAGATGTTATTTGCCGAACACTCCATGCTATTTTATACTCTGCTGGAGATGGAGAGAGTACAACCCACTCCGTCAGGTGACCCCTCCTCCCTGCCACCACCAGCATCTTACCTGTCAGGGCCCAGCTAAGATGTCAGTTCTTTGAGAAGCTTTTCAGGACTGCCTCAGGCAAAGCTATTCACCTTCCAATTAAAGCACCGTAATTGTGTATTATAATTAGTTGGTTATATGCTTGGAACCCCACTAAATAGTGATATACCTAGAGGGCAGTGACCTGCTTGGATTCATCTCCAGCATCTAGCAAAAGGTGTACATGTGCTTGATAAATGTTAACCCACATGTGTGCATAAACGGGTAAGCATAATGAATGAATGAGTGAATAGTTCTGTTGAAAGTTAGTATGTGTTGTAAAGTCACCTACAGTTTTTGGAGGATTTTAATTTCTAATAGCTAAAGAAGTTATTATGCTATTCTTTCTACTATTCTTACAATATGCCTCTTGATATATTAACATGTTCTCAGTGAAGCTTTTAGCTTAAGCTTTTCAATTTCTTTGTTACATTTGTTTATTTGGCTTGTTGTTTTGCTGTCTTAGGTATAACTAAAAGACAACTGAGTTCCTTTAGTTCAGCCGTGTTGCCTAAAATAGTGTTTCTACTAATAAAATACAGTATTTTATACCTACACATTTCTGACCCTTAGAAATTCGGGAATAGGTTTTCTTCTAAATTTGTTAATTATTACTTCAAAAATTGAGAGTTCTCAGCCTTAATATTTAATCCTTTTTAGGTTGATTCCTTGATTACCTATATGATAAAACATTCAATTCACTACCTTCTTAAGCATCAACAAAAATAATTTTGTGTTCATGCATCCATGAAAATTTACCTGTATATTGTCATTTCAGTCTATTCTAAATCCAATGCCCTGGTGTGATGTAAGCTGGTGGCCTTTTCAATGCTTCGGGTCACAATGTAGTTCAATATTTATGCCAATCATGTAGCAGCTGGATAGTTTTGATATATAGTTTTTTGTTTTTGTTTTTGGTACCAGGGATCGAACTCAGGGCCTTGTGCTTGCAAGGCAAGCACTCTAACCACTGGGCTAAATCCCCAGCCCGCAGTTGGATAGTTTTGCAGTGTTCACAGGTCATCACGATGGCCCAGTGACCTGATAAATTCATACATTTATCATTGTTTCAGATGGCTTTATCTTCCTCACAGCATCACGCACAGTATCTCCCACTGGAGCCTTGGATAACTAGGAAGCATTTCTCATTCTATGTGTGTTTAATTAATTAATTAATTAACTTTTTATTTTATTTGAGACAGGGTCTCACTCTGCAGTTCAGGCTGGCCTTGAACTCACTATGTAGCACAGAGTGGCCCCCAACTCACAGTATTCCTCCTGCCTCAGCCTCCCAAGTGCTGGGATTATAGGTGTGCAGCACCATGCCTGGCTTCTATGGATATTCTATAAGTTTATAACTTTTTTCTTCAGCCTCTAGTTTTCACAGTGATCCACTAATCATGGTTAACTGAAATTTTAAAATATGCAATGAACTGTTCACATTATCTCTTCTTGTCCGAACAGAATTTCTGTGCAAGAATTTTTTAATAATAAATATGATGATCATTTCTCTTCTTGGAGAATGTAAGCAAAGACAATGGATTATATGAGAGCAATCCTAAGATCAAAAACTTTAAAAGTTAATTGGGAAATGAACAACGCCAAATAACCACGATGTTCTTACAGGAAAAGGTAAAACAGTGGCCTGCGACACTGTAGAGACAGAATAGTTCTAGTTCTGAGAAATTAAAAAAAAAAAACCTTTATGGCAAAAATGAAGGACAGGAATTACATTCACTGCCTCGTGAATGACTTACATACTCAGCACACACATACTTCATAATAATTTGAAATATTTCATAGTTTGAAATCTAGTGTCATTTATATCTATAATTCATTTGCAAGAAGCAGTTGTCTCCATGGGCTTCTCCTCTCTGCTGAATACACAAAACTAAAACGAGGAATGTGGACTGTTTAGAGGATCTGCTCGGTCCCATTATCACTTGAGTTCTCTGGCTACTTGACAGCTGATCTCAAGTTAATAAGAAGCAGTGGGAATGGCCAGAGAGTATGTTCTTGAAGAGCTTAGGTACATTAGTTCACAGCCATAAACCAAGGAAAAAACCCCAGTTACTCTCCACAGATTGCATCCATGCCCTTGTATTTATATGCAGAGGTCCATGTGTCTAAAAAGATCAAAATACGGCAAAAGAATGTTCTAAAGAGGAGATGCTTGAAGTGAATCTCTATATGTTTAATTGATTATACATTAATATCAGCTTAATTTTTGGTGCAGTTAAATTGCCAAATATTTTAAATTTAATTTTTTCTTTCTTTTTTTTGCCTGTAAAATTTCACAAGAAACGTAACCCCATGTCATAGCTCATGCCTTCATAATATCCTGAGCTAATGGCGGTTACTTGAATAACTCAATTGATTCTCAATTATTTAGTTGTGTATACTGCATGTGTGTGTGCATGTGTGTGCACAAATACACGCATATTCAGGAGATTCTTACATTGACTCTTTGGATTTAGGGGCTTCTAATCAAGACTGTGAAACAACTTCAACTGAGACGGCCTTCCAGGCACTCTGCCTTAATTACTCACTCCCTGTATAAATCACGGCTTTCTGCCTGTCATTTTTCAAGGCCCTGCTGTGAATGCAAACCAGGTGACTATGTGGATATGTTGGAAAGCAAAGTGACAGAACACACCTGAGCTTCCATTTTGCTCAGGGCAGTGATTATTAATGTGAGAAATCCGGAATGATGTGAAGTGGCCAGAGTTTCAGCAAAATTTATTGCTTACAGCTTTGAGGTCCCCTGGCCTTTGCCAGCTGTTCCACACCTGGACGTGGAGAACAGAAACATCCCTCTTCAATTTATCTTTCCTAGACTTGTTGCTTATGGGACTCAGATGCCAGGTGACAGGGCTGGGAAGCAGCAGTGCGAGTCTCCACCTGCATCGCCCTGAATTCCCCCAAGAGCCCTTGTTCTGACTGCGGTACAGACACTAGCTTTTAATGGTGCATAGGAGCTTTCAGTCTGGGAGAGCAGCAAACTTGGGTATAAGCTCATTTTTCTCGTGTATGCTCT
Source organism: Hystrix cristata (assembly GCA_004026905.1). NCBI lineage: Eukaryota > Metazoa > Chordata > Mammalia > Rodentia > Hystricidae > Hystrix > Hystrix cristata. The sequence continues at coordinate 5,998 of PVJO010005813.1, read as the reverse complement.
TCAGTCTTATGTGGGACAAACTGATTAAGTGAGCAAGGGACTAGAGTCTCCTAAAGGGTTCAAGGACTCTGTCTTGCCTGGGACATGCATGCAGGAAGCATTAATTTTTGAAGGTCTTTTGTTGGATTTCTGGAGCTCCAAAGGAGTTCTCAGTGCCCTGAAATGCTGTGAACTTCATGGCTATTATAGGCCTCAAATTGTTACATGAACCAGCACGTATTAGGCACTGAGAAACAGTCATTCACTGAATTAATAAAAAGAGGACTCGATAAATACAGTATCACCTCTGAGGCATCTAAGAGGCACTGTGTTTCAGCAGTTAAGAGCACGGGCTGCGCAGGGAGAGGACTTGCCTGTCAAGCACTGTTCAGTCACTTATTAGTTATGTGACCTGAGACAAATCTTCTAAACTTCCTAAGTTTCATTTTCTTCATCTGTAAAATAAGTACGACAAAAACTCTCCTATAGCTGTTTTGAGGACCGGAAGAGGAAATGTACAAATATCAGTGCGGATTTCATCTCCTTCCCAGATGCCTGACATTTACCTAGGAGAAAGCAAATCACATCAGCGAAGGAAACCATTTTTTTTTTCCATAATAGGATATAGGACATGTTCTGGTGTCTTACCCCTAGTCTACAGGAAATGGGATTCTAATCTTGGCATTATCAAAGGCCTTGTGGCCAGTCTGTCTTGTGAGCTCCCTCGTCTTTTCCTCCACTCAAGGATCTGGAGTCCTGTCCGAAGGGGATGCTCACAGGTATGACCATATTATTTAGAATCTCCAAAGTAGTCTCTTCTTAAGAGGTCGTCCAACAGTAACTGTGTAGATAAGGTTCTTTCTTCTTTTGGCCAGAACACTGTGACCTGAATTAAATAAAATTTGTTAAAACTTGTATTTGAAAGGAAGTGGAAGTGATATAGCATCTTTATAATGCAGTGTCAGAAATAAGCATTTGACTTTTTGTAAGATAATTATAAAGAATAGAAGCCTTCTCTGATGCCTGATTGCTCTTATGCAAATCTGGGTTGTGCTCAGGAGACCCCACAGTGAGGGAGCCCAGGGCAAGTTGAGGTGATAGAAAACACAGGAAAGTCTCTTATTTCTGTGGCACTTGCCAAAAAAATTTTGTGCCCCTTCTCCTTGGAGAAGGATGCGGAACTTCTCAGAGATACTCAGAGATTGGGATAATGTTCACTTATCTCCTCCAGACATCGGTGAGTCCCCCTGAAAGCCTGTACTCCTCCATTGTGTATGAATTCCCTCCCTCCTTCCCGCAGCTAAGTTCACCAAGTCTGGGAAAAGCTGTTGGTAGTATTCAGGTTAACATTTGTTTTATTTTCTTTCTGTGGATTGTAGTGTCTGAGAAAACTCACATGAATAGATAGAACATAACCAGTTCTCAATTCTACCGTGGAATCTAAGAAGTTAATCTTCAACTAAAGTGTTACAATGGCTGAAAACGTGTAAGGTCAACTTAGCCTATGAGAAGATATCCATTGGCATGTGGAGGGAGAAGAAGAGGGGAATGGCACAGAGTAGCTCAGAAACCCTGGCAAGTCCATGGCGGAGTGGGTTGAGGGGGGTGGAGTTCTCTGTTGACTAACTGGAAGGGTAGAGAAACCATTCTGGGATTTTTATGTCACTGTGAATTCTATTTAGTTAGAATAGGCTGCTGAAATTTGCAGAACTGACATTCTGTGTAATATTTCTTCTTCCTTTGCCTTCTCTTTCTTTTCCTCTCTCTCCTTCCCCCACTCTGCTTCTTCTCTATCTCTTTCTCTCTCTTCACACACTACACAAACACACACTAAAGCTACAACCACAGACGTAATCAGTAGTGACTAACTGTTCCACCTGGTCACCTTGAATCCTCAGGCAGTGCATTCTGCTAGTGCTAATGGCCTCCACTTGCTCTCTGGCTAAGTGAGGAGATCCTTGATACAAGCTAAGTTCACTAAAGAACAACTTTTCTAGACATTGCAGCCAGCTGGAAGGCTTTTTGTCCTCATAATTGATTTTAAGCACCATTGCTTCTTACTGGCAGCACAATTTCTCCCTGCTGAAGATCATGAAAAGAAAATCATACATCTAATCACTCGTATTCAAGGCATGGCTTCTCCTCACCTCAGCTGTGAATTCGTAGCCTGGAGAAGTTTGGAGAAAGGTGACCTGGAGTCTTCTCAATGCACTCAGTTGTCCAGCATTATTATTTTTTAAAATTCAGTGAAATGATGACCTAAACTTAGCATCAATGATACAATTTTTAGATTTCATTTCTGAGGTATTGAATGGCAGATTTTATGCTCTTTCACCATTAGATATAGAAATTTGGCTAGAATATAGCACATTTTACTATAGATAAGCCATGAAGCTGTCTCCCTCCTGCTACTGAAATCTATATAGGAAACTCACAATGTCTTTTTGTTCTTAAAAATATCACTATGTTTGCATTTTTCAGTAGCTTTCTGGTGGTACAATGATTTACCCAAGACAGGATGGAATCTAAGAATATGGACAGGTCCTCCAGATACCTCACATTCCTCACACTCACGGAAAACTGTGAGTTCTTCCTCAGAAAATAGGTTTAGCTTTAACATCCTCTTCTTTTCTTTCCAATGGTGAGACTAGAGACAGATAATTAATCAAACACATCTGAAAACACTTTCTGATTAAAATTAAAACAAGAGTCAGGTTATTCATATGTTTTATGAATTCATTGAATTAGTAATGAGATGGGTTTCATTTAGACTTCATGCTGACTGCTTCACCACAGAACGCCCACTTCAGCACTGTGAAAATTTCTTGGTTATTAAAAGCACAGTTTAAGAAAAGATACATCAAAAAAAAAAAAAAGAAAAGAAAAGAAAAAGAAAAGACACATCTTCAGGGTTGTGGTCTCTGACTGAGCCCTGGACTTTGAGTATGTCAGCACTCACTCTCAGTGCACTGTAGTGAGATCATTCAGAAAGACAAACCCAGGGATGAAATACATCACTCAAACAAAATTCAGCTCAGATTAAAAGATATTTTCCCCATTGTCTTGGTCTTAAAAGTAACCCTGAGATTGGAAATTTGCATTCATCCAAAGCAAAACCAAATCTACTATGTGCTCCCTTAGGGACTGAAAAGGTGAAGGTGGAGTCATGATAATGGAAAGCATCTCAAATGGCTTATGGACTACCAAGTTTATTGAGCAAATGTTGGAGTAGAAACAATTATCCCAGATTCTGCTTGCCCTGTTCATGAGCACACTTCTTTCCAGCATGATGGTAGAAGTTTGTAATAGCGAAACTGTGGAAGCAGCCCAAATGCTCATCAACAGCAGAATGGATTAAGAAAATGTGGTATTTTTATACAATGGAATACTACTCTGCCATAAAGAATGATAAGCTTGAGACATTCCTAGGTAAATGGATGCATCTTGAGACCATACTCTTAAGTGAAATAAATCGGACACACATGTTTAAATACCACATAGTTTCTCTGGTGTGAGAAACTGAAGTGTAAATAAAGACTAAAATGTATTATATTGGGAAAGGGAAGAAAATGTCCAAATGGGAAAGGGAACAAGGGGGGGGGGAACAGAGGGACAAGAAAAATAAGAAATGGAAGGAAAAAATGGAAACAAATCTTTTGTAAATAGGGAGGGAGAAGGGGGTGAGGGGAGGGGAACGGGAAAAAAAGAAGCAACAAGATATATCATGTACAGGTACAAATCCCCAATGATGAATGTTATCAATATGTACATTGAAAATGTACCATTAAAATAAAAATAAATAAATTTAAAAAAACTCTATTGTGATTTTAGGGGACAACGTGATTTACTTGAATTTAATGTTTTCTAAACCAACTAGACAGGAAGATACTTTTAAAAATAATTTTCAATTTTTATTAGTACAAGTTTGCAACACACAATGATTACATTCATTGTAGGGAATTGGTACATGTACATGACAAATCTCAATTATTTTCCCCCTTCCCTCAACTCCCCTTTTATTTTGCCAGTACCAGATTCATTTATTAATCTTATAAGCACTTATAAAGTTAATTATCATATACACAGATTAACAATCAGACTAATATGCCAAAATATATAAAACATATAAGACAATTATATTAAATTAAGGTACACTTTTAGATACATTGTTCATGCTGGATTATAATACCTTTTTTCTCTATCTTTTCTTACTATCTTTTATTTCACACTTTATTTATATATTGAGTTTTTCATATAAGAAAAACCATACCATGTTTAAGCTTCTGGATGATTTACTTCACTTAACATTATGGTCCCAGGAAAGTACTTGTGACCATACATTATCTTAAAAATATCTTCATCACCATGCATAGCACCTTGAAGATGATAGAACACATTTTAGATGCTTGATTACTAATTAGTTATATTCTGTACCTATAGAACTTTGTTCATTCATTAATTCCTACATCTGTTTATTTATTATTTATTATTCTAGAGTACAACTACAATAAAACTATGTTGTGTTTTTTTTTTTCCCCCAGCTCTGGGAAGTGAACTCAGGGGCTCTCAGGGGCCCTCTACAACTGAAATACATCTCTAGACTCTGTTTTTGCTTGTTTGCTTGTTTGTTTGTTTGTTTTCTTTGAGACAGGGTCTCATTACCAGATGGAACTTAAACTTTTGATCCTCCTGCCTCGGCTTCTCTCAGTTCTGGGATTACAGATGTGTGCCACCACGCTTGGCTAATGGTTGTGACATTTTTTGTTGTATATCTGGGACCTGGAATTTTTTTTTTAGTAGGTGCTCAATGAACACACATTGGTTGAATTATCAAAAATTCCCACACAGTCTTAGTTCTTATAGTTTTCTGTTCAGTTGGAGATACAGGAGAGTAAACATACATTTACAGTATAATATGTGGAATGCCACCATGAGTGAAGAAGAAGGAGTAGTGGAAGGAGATTGAAAGGGTACTTAAATAAAGAAGGCAGACATCAGGGAAGGCTAAAAGTAGGACTGTGATTATTGCTACAAGAACTACACAAATACAAAGAATTGCACCAAGCAAAGCACTTTTGGAAGAAATGACAGACCTGAAAGGGGCAGAGATCATGTTGCATTGAGTGGTCCTTCATCATGGCTATGGTATAGAATGAGGCAAAGGGACTTGAGGAGACAATAAGAAATCAAGTTGGAAGGTGCGAAAGGGCAAAAATATGAAGGGTCTTATGAAAACTAATTTGGGTCTTATCCTGAAGTTGATGGAGATTCACTAAATGGTTTTAAACATCTGAAATAGATGAGTGTCCTTTCTCTGTTCAGAAATGCAGATTATTGTAAATTCCTTGGTATTCTGTGTTATTACATTACTGTGATGACATTTTACATCACCAAATTTCTATATTAAAATTTAAACATAGTCTCTCCTCTGTGCAGATTTAAAATGCTGTAACTCACTTATTGAGGCCTATGTTACTATTGGAGACTTTTAAGTATCTCATAAGTTTTCTATACAACATGTGATGCTATACTTTGTTCTGGGGTTGGACAAACTAAGCAGCTTTTGTAATGCTTATCTGACTTATTCTTCTCTCATTCCTCGCCTTTGTTTCCAGTGGACCTTTCCCACTATGGTCTAATTCTTCTGCAAAGTTCTTTAAAAAAATTTTTCCTCTTTTCTTCCATTACCTAACTCTCAAATTTCTTCTTACGAGTTCTTGTAGATTCTCAACAAGTTCTTCCCCATAAGAACTAAAACAAGAATGCTGTCTACCATAAGTGATTCCTTTAGTGTCTTTACTAAATCAAAAAAGAGTGGGTCAGCTATTCCCCTACTGGGGATCTTCCCAGAAGAATTAAAATCATCATACCACAAGGACGTATGCACCACCATGTTCATAGCAACACAATTTGTAATAGCTAAGTCTTGGAAACAACCTAAATGCCCAACAACCAACGAGTGGCTGAAGAAGATGTGGTTTTTCTACACAATGGAGTACTACACTGCCATGAAAAAGGA